>PISX010001998.1:47968-174761 GCA_004024625.1 Mellivora capensis | reverse complement strand
ATGTTTTCTAAAATATTAATTTTTGCATTAATTTTATTAATTTCCTCAGTTTACTTCAGCTTCATTCCACTTTTCTTTTTCCAGCTTGTTAATGTGGAATCTCGGATTATTGATTTTATATTCTTCCTTAAATGTAAACACTGTTTAACTTCATCACACGTATTTGATATTTCAATATGTTGGTCTTTTCATCAGTAGGCAGGTCAATATTTTCTATTTTCTCTTGTGCTTTTTTTTTTTTTTTCCTTTGACCTGGGTTTTTACAAATGTTTTCTTAGTGTTCAATTATAAAGTTTTCCCTGTTTCTCTCTGTTTCTGCCTGTCTCTCTCTTACAAGACATACACACACAGTGACACACATGTGTACATGAATACACACACACACACACACACCCCTCTTGCTTTGTTAAATTGCCTTGGAGATTTTCTAGTTCTTTAGTGATTTTTGAGCTTTATGGTTTGGCCAGCACATGATCTAACTGAATGTTCTATGAGCACTTGAAAATGAATGTATATTCTGAAGTTGCTGGATATACCATTAAATAAATTCCAGTGAGGTAAATTTGTTCAAACCTTCCCTGTCTTCACTGAATACTTCCCCCATCTGTTACCAAATAAATGTGGGGTTTTTTTAATTGTCTCCCTTTAGAATTACATTATTTCCTACATTTTAAATCTCCATCTTTAACATTTCTTATATTGCAAGTTTTCTAGAGAACAATTTTTTCGACCATTTATTTTTCAATTCATTATCTTTGGGGCTCCCCTTCCTATAGGAAACTGTCGGGCTTTCTCCTTCTTGTTGTTTTCCTGAATAAAAGGGGTCTTTCATCTCTGCTTTAAAGTTTCGCATATAACATGTCTTTTATGTCTGACTGCTCTAAGGCTTACAGAGAACTTCGTTTTTCAACAGTTTGAGTATGATGTGGCCAGGTGCAGTTTTCTTTGTAGTACCTGCTCAGGTGTTGTTAGACTTCTCCCTTTACGTGGGTGATGTAGTTTACCAACTCTAGAATTCAGGGGGCTATTTTGTTTCCAAGCATTTATTCTGCCCTGTTCTATCTTATATTCCTTTTGAGACTCCAATTGTACATGTGTTTAGCTCTCGGTAATGCCCATCAGATGTCATCTGCTCTATTCTGTTGGTTTTCCAGTATTTTATTTAAAACTTTTGTTTATTAGTTAGGATATTTTTTTACTGACCTATATCAGTGGCTACTTTTCTACTTTTATATTTGAATTTTTTTTTTATCAGTTTGGATACTTTTCTATGGACCAGCATCAAAGGATTGTAGACTTCTTCTTCTGCCATTCCAATCTCCTGTTGAGTAATCTAGTGAATATACCATTTCTCAGACTGCAGTTTTGAGTTTCTAGTATTACGTTTTGGTGATTTTTGTAGAGTTTCTTTCTGTTTACCAAAATAGCCACTTTTTATTCTTTTGTTCATCTTCTACATTAACTCCTATTGCCTGTATCTATCTATCTATCATCTATCCACCTATCATATCTATCATCTGTCATTTATCTATCATTGATCTACCTATAATATCTATCATCTATCATTTAACTATATCTATCATTGATCTACCTATAATATGTATCACCTATCATTTATCTATTATCTATCATCTATCTATCTATCTATCTATCTATCATGTATCTATCTATCTATCTATCTATCCATCCATCTTAGTTATTTTAAATACTTTGTCTGGTAATTCCAGTATCTGAACCACACCAGAGTCTCCTTTCATTAACTTTTTCTCTATTAAGCTGGTGTTACACATACAAAATTTTTAATTCTTCGGATAGCTCATGATGCTTCATTTGCACACCAGATGTTTTACATTAAAGAACGGTAGATTGTGAACCAAATACTCTTTAACCCTGGGGGAGAAACATATGCTTTTCCCTCCTAAGCCCCTACAGTGTGGGGCTGTGTCAATGTGACCTCTAGTTCAGCTGAATGTGTCTTTTACAGCTTCTGTTGGATCTAACTCTCTAACATCTTCAAACATTTGGAGAGTATGCTTTAGGGGATTTTTTTAAAAGATTTTATTTATTTATTTGACAGACAGAGAACACAAGTAGGCAGAGAGGCAGTCAGAGGGAGAGAGAGAGGAGGAAGCAGGTTCCCCACTAAGCAGAGAGACCAGTGCGGGGCTGGGATCATGACCCAAACCGAAGGCAGAGGCTTTAACCCACTGATCCACCCAGGCACCCCTAGGAAATGTTTTTAACATAATTTAGTGTTGAGTATTAGCATGATTCCATCCCACGGTGGTCTTGTTTGGTTACTGCCCAGCATCTAGCTTTTAGGTTTATTAAGGATTCCCCCTTATTCTCTAGTGTTGTTCTGATATTTGTTTTAGGGAGGCCTCTCTCTGCACTGATGCTCTTCCCCCAGATTTTAGAACATGGTTGTGTTACAACTAGGAAGACCAGGAATGCTTTGGAGGATCTCTCTTAGCTCTTGTCCCATGCTCCTGCCTTCAGAGTGTGGCTACATGGCGCTTGAATGAGGCCTGAAAATGCAGTAGGGATGTGCACCAACTCTAATCTGTCTCACCAGCCTGTGCAGTGATTGAAAATCCGTTGCAGTCTTGGCTTTTGACAAAAATCTTCTTCCTTATCTCCTTGCCTTCTCCCTTCTCTTACTCCTTCCACCGACTCCTCAGGGAGAAGAACAGCCATGGGCCAGTCTCTCACACAGAGAGCTCATCTCCTTTACATTTTAACTTAATCAGTTTCTTGGCTTCCTCAAATCTCTGATGTGTTTATAATAAATATGATTTGTACCATATCCAGTCTGTTTGATAGCATAAGAATGATTTCTTCTTATTAATTTCCACATCCTAAGTGGAAGCAGAAGAACACCCAATATAAAATTTAAATTGAATGCCTACCAAAAAACAAATGCTGGGAGCTATTCATGTAACCAATCATGGCATATATGTGTGTGTGTGTGTATATGTTGATATATTTATATAACTATATAAGTATGTAAGTATATGCAAGTTTTACACATAAGTACATTATATACTTTGTGTGTATCTAAAGATATATATTTATATGCTTATAGTATATAAGTATGCATATATGGTATGTATATATGTATATACATATATTTACATATTTAATATATATATTTATTTGTATATAAATTTATATTTATATACTTGCTTGTGTATAAATATGGTTATATTTACCTTATTTTTTTAGGCACATTTTTGGTATAAGTAAATATATATATATATATAAGTATGTGCATACAGTATACAGGATATATATATAATATTATATATCATGTATAGGTATATATAAACATATACATCTATATGTACTTTTGTATATGATACATATAGTATATACTTGTATACACATACACACATGCCCATATAGTTATATAAAAATTCGTACCTGTGGATCTGGTGAAGTCTTTTGTGTTTATGACATTATACAAGGTCTAACCACTGAGAACAATAATGGGAGCCTTTTTATTTGCACTCAGTATTGTATGACCTAGCCACACGGATGAAAATGGCTGCTTAGTTTCCCACAATAGACTCTTCAATTTCACAGACTATTTTGTAATCCCCGTTTATCCAAGTCTCCATAAAGTTATTCTAATGGGTTTTATTCAACATGCCTATCTTAGGAAAGCATTCAGTTCTTTATAATCTCAAATATTAAAAAGTTCAAATAATTATATTTTTACAAAGGTGGCGTGTGGCATATTATGCTTTCTAAATTGGAGAATGCATATGTAGAATGGAGATAAAATGTATTAGGGATATTCTGTTCAAGAAGGGTCTTTTGGAAATTAGAGTTTCTATGTCCCTCTGCATTTAGGAGCAGGTAGAAAGCAAAGCCTCCTGACTCTCAGACAGTAAAACATTGGAAACGACCTCTTCTCCAGGACCAGAGGGTGAATTGACTTCCTTACCATGCAGTTGCCTCTTTCCTGGCATTTATAATTGAATTCTGGGTCCTCTTTGTACTTCTGTTTTAACACAAACATTGCCTGACGCCATCCCATTTTGACCAGACTTGCCTCACCAAATACCCATCTGTGCCGTTTCTTCCCCACCTGCTGCTGGGACAACAGCAATTGTGATCATTTAGCTTGCCATTCTTTGAGTGAGGGTGAGTGTAGCAGCCTGATTCTGTTGGTCTGGGCTGGGTGGCCAGAAGGGACTGGGCAGTCCGTGTCAGCCTGTTGGCTGTCTTCCTGGAGGCTGGCTGGCCATTGACTGAGGGATCCCTGGTCTAGGATGGTTTCCGAAGGGACAACTTGTCTGAGGTGACAGGGGACAGTGCAGATTCAAGAGAAAGAATTTATATTGCAGCTTCAATATATAGAAGGCTGAAAATCCCTCGTCAGTATTATAATCAATCCACCAACCTCTTTAGACTAGCCAGTATTCTTGACTGACTCATACCTTCCTGACTCATTTTCATGCTCTGGTTCCTCCCAAATTGCCCTGTTTATTCTAACCTCTCCCCAGCATGAAATGTATATCCCCACTACTCCCTAAATATGATTTTATGGTGTGCAGGTTTCCATCTGAAGGACAACCCTATAATCAGTGATTATGTCCTTGTAGTTAAGACATGGTTTAAAATGGAATCATTCAGGTGGATAATATTGGCTTGATGTGGAACCCATGAACTTAATAGTAAAGATTTTTCTGGGGAAAAGAAATTTCTAAAACGAGGGGTACACAGTGCATGAACTTATTCCTCACCTTTATGTAAAATTATATCTATTCTTCCAAATATATCAGAAAACATTTCTAACATCAAATTTCTACTTAGGAAAAAAAATAAAGTCTACAGTTTAAAAAAACATTAAAAAGGATAAATCTATGTTGTCCAATATATTCAGTGTGTGGCTATTTACTTTGAAAGTGAAATATGCTTAAATTAAATATAAATTAAAACTCAAAGACGTCATACATACTTATCACAGTTCTTACATGTCACTTAACTGTTAATACCAGCCATGTCCAAGAGTCCTTTTGGTAAGAACATTTCCATTGATTGGACGTTGCTGATGTACATTCTTCAGTGATGTGTAAATCACAGGACCATAGAACTTCATACTTGATACATGATGTTATTAGTCACTGCTGGCTCTAATTTCAGTCCTCTGATGTGGATGCAGGGGAAAATAAATATGGAGTCACGTCTGACATCTCTGTACTATTAGAAACATTCAGGAATAGACTGACCCATGGAGGTTTCATAGCTTTACTGCCTTGGTTCTTTGAAAGCCACTAAATTTGAGGTTCCTGAGTGGCTCAGTTGGTTGAGCCTCTGCCTTCAGCTCAGGTCATGATCTCAGGGTCCTGGGATCCAGCCCTGTATCTGGCTCTCTGCTCAGAGTGGAGTCTGGTTCTCCCTCTATCTCTCTGCCCCTCTCCACCCCTGCTCATGCTCTCTCTCAAATAAATAAATAAAACCGACAAAAAAGCCACTAAATTTGAATACATTCTGATTATTGATCAGAGGATTATTTATCAACCTAAGACTCAAATTGCCAAGATGTCCATGTTTCTCAACCTGCCCTACATTGAACTTCTTCTAAGATATCAGATTACCAATAAGACGTTTCCCTTGAGTACAACTTCCAGAAGAGAAGCCTGTTCATTGAATACAAAATCATGGTTAGGACAGCTAGCTTGGAGCTCTGAGTGGAAGAGATTATAGCTGGCCCCTGTCATTGGAAAGTGGCAACAGAGAAAATAGGCCTTATCACTCAATTCTGATACTGTCTTTTTTGTTTTTGTTTGTTTGTTGTTGTTTTTTTTTTACTTCTTTTCAGTGTTCCACAATTCATTGTTTGTGTACCACACCCAGTGCTCCATGCAATGCGTGCCCTCCATAATACCCACAACCAGACTCACTCAACCTCCCACCTCCTGCCCCTCTAAAACCCTCAGGTTGTTTTTCAGAGTCCATAGTCTCTCATGGTTCATCTCCCCTTCCAGTTTTCCTCAACTCCCTTCTCCTCTCCATCTCCCCATGTCCTCCGTGTTATTTGTTATGCTCCACAAATAAGTGAGACCATATGATAATTGACTCTCTCTGCTTGACTTATTTCACTCAGCATAATCTCTTCCACTCCCATCCATGTTGATACAAAAGTTGGGTATTCATCCTTTCTGATGGAGGCATCATACTCCATAGTGTATATGGACCACATCTTCTTTATCCATTCATCTGTTGAAGGGCATCTTGGTTCTTTCCACAGTTTGGTGACTGTGGCCATTGCTGCTATGAACATTGTCTTTATAAATGACCAAAAAGCACAGGATTGCCTCCGTTGGTCAACCCAAACTGTTGATAGCATGGCTTGTTATTAAAAAGTATGAGTCTCCATTTTAAATTTTATCCAAGAAATGATGAGTTAATTATACTTTGTGTTATTGAAAGCATTCCCTTTCTTGTTGACCATAGAGGTTGAGGACTATTTACTTAGGGCATAATTGTGGCATTATAGTGGATTCATAGCATATAAAACAGAAGTACGATAGTGTAGCCTCACCAGATTTCTTGACATGGCTTACTTAAAATTTATTGGAGGGCTGGAGGTAGTCTCTCAAAATGACCCTTGGCTTTCGGGCATGATCCATCATATGCCCCATCTTCTTCTTCAGTTGTTAGTGAGGATCAACTTGACAGTGAAGTCCAATTTTCAATGGACTCTAGGTAGTTCCTGGGGACAAGAGAAATCAGTTGAATTTCAGTGCCAATTTGGGTCTTATTTAAAGCTGATAGAAGAAGCATTGCATACTCAAGCTGATGGTTGAGTCAAGATTAAACACCACCAGTTTCTTGTGTTTCCTGGGATGGGTGCCTTCTTTTTATCTGAGGAAAATATTTCTTGAAGTTGTGATATAGTTATTCAAACTTCCTTGGAATACAAGGAATACATCATTCTGTTATAGATTTTTCAATGCCCCTTCTCTTGTCCTCTCAGAAAAATTTTTTAAAAAGTGCACGCTATTCAAAAATACATGATTTGGTTAATTTAAATGTACAGTGAGTTGAATCAGCTACTCTTTTTATTTGGTTGGAAGAATACAATTTTAATTTCTAATATTGATAGATCTTTCCATCTAATGTAGGACAGAGCATTGATCCATTGACAAGAAGCTTCTGGCAAATGGAGGATGGGCTTGAAAGGAGGGGAGGACTTAGGGAGAAGCTTGCCTTTGTCTTAATCAACACTAGCTTGGAAAAGAGGATTAGGTCCAAGAAAAATTGGGGAATGGGTGCTGTCATCTACCACTTGCTTTCTCAGTTAATGTTAAGACTAAATTTTATACTGATGATTTCTTTAAGAGCTTAAAAGCAACAGCTGCCAAGTTTCAGAGGGAAAGGGGACATTAGTATGACATGTAGCACTGGCCATAGTTCTGAAATCATGATAATATTTGACTTAGGTGAGCTCATTATACCAATTTACTGCCTATGCCTTACAAAGAATACATAACCTCTTCTTTTTCCCAAGACCTGATATTTCTAAAGGCCAGAGCTAAAGTGGTTGACACATGCTGAAGACCTAAGATGAGTCCAGACAGGTTACATATACATTAATTCAGCTCTTAAGATTTCCTGGAAACACAATCATAGACCCTGGTCACTGATGTGTTTTTCTGATTTGAAGTACCTACTTATTAGGGCAAAGGTGCAGGTTGATATTCTATACAAGGCACCAAGAGATAAAACCACTCCTTGAAAATGTGTGTCAATTACCTCAGGAAGAAATTACGACCAACCTCTTATGCCACTTAGGCCATAATAGTTCTCCAACGTGACCTCAATTCTGAATTCTGAAAAGGATGGCCAACATGGACTAGTCTGAGCCTCTCAGCTCCTGCCTGAGGCTGGGATCAAGGATGCAGTTCACTTCAGGCATGTCTCATGGATATTCCTTCAAGAGCCCAAACAGGAGGGACAGAGACACATCACTGGAGCTCACGGATAACTGTACCAGTGCAGGCTTTTTTCCCCCCCTTTTCTTCACATAGTATTAACTCGTTTCTATTGACCAAAAAAAGTCATATTTTCAAACCCAAGCTCCCAAATACATGGCAAGCTTGTGGATATATAATTCATAGCAGGGGACTCAAAACTTGGGGCTGATTATTGAATCTTCCACAAGCACTTTCTTGCGTAATTTGGACAATAAACTATTCACTGATAAACAGGAGTTAATGAGAGATTGATGTTTTTAGGGGCTATCATGTATGATTAGGATAAACTCACTGAGTAGAGTATGCTGAGTCAAATATGGGATACAGAAATGTCCAAGATTGAGGCACTGGCCTAAAACTTCCATGGACACAAACATAAAAACATGAATTAAATTTGTTCATAGCAGCAATGTCCACAATAGCCAAACTGTGGAAAGAAACAAGATGCCATTCAACAGATGAGTGGATAAAGAAGATGTGGTCCATATACAAAATGGAATATTACTCAGCCATCAGGAAGGATGAATACCCAACTTTTGCATCAACATGGATGGGACTGGAGGAGATTTTGCTGAGTGAAATAAACCAAGCAGAGAAAGTCAATTATCATATGGTTTCACTTACTTGTGGAGCATAAGGAAGAGCATGGAGGACATTAGGAGAAGGAAGGGAAAAATGAAAGGGGGGAAATCAGAGGGGGAGCTGAACCTTGAGAAACTGTAGACTCTGAGAAACGAACTGAGGGTTTTAGAGGGCAGAGAGAGGGGGATGGGTTAGCCTGGTGATAGGTATTAAGGAGGGCACAGATTGCATAGAACATTGGGTGTTATACATAAACAATGAATCATGGAACACTATCTCAAAAATTAATGATGTATGCTGACTAACATAACATAATAAAAAATGATACTAATAAAAGAAAAGAAAAGGGATATATATATGTATATATATACACACACACGTATATATTCGCATATATAGGTGTGTGTGTATATATATGTATATATGTATGTATATACGTATATATATATGTATATCCAAGAGAAGAGCATGCATTTGCACCAAATATGGAAGGTCAGAGGTAGATGGAAGTTTAGAAAAGCCCACAGGTTTCAGGTGGAAGACAAGCATTGTGATGTTGAGTTTGGCTTCAACACATAAGACCTTGGGACTCCATATTCTTCACATTAAATGTCCATGAGAAAGTAAATCTAGAGGACTTGGCTCTCTAGGATTCACCTACCTTAGAGTAGAATTCACAATTTCATGGAGGAGCTGGCAAATTTCAATAAGGATACTGCGACCCCTAGACGTTAATGTGTTTATGGAAGTCACTTAGCAAGTGAATGAAAGATCCAAAAATGTGGAACTGATGTCTTTCCAGTGGCCAAATGATCATATGAGAAACTCCTGATAATTCTACAAAATTCCATCTGGTCCACTTGCTGGGATTTTTCCTTACTGATGTTTCAGACAGTGGGTTATAAATCTCCTATGATCTCAGGGTATAAATAAGGGACACACATATCCTCCTAGTATACCCTGGTGCAATATACTAATCCTTTTTTTCAGCTTTGTGAGGTATAATTGACAACAATCATACATACTTAAAGTGTGAAACATGGTGTTTTGATATATGTACATATTTTGAAATGATCATCACAACCCAGCTAATTAGCTGTCCATCACCTCACATAGTTACCATTTGTGTGGGGGTGTGTGTGTGGTGAGAACATTTCAAATATACTCTCTTAACAAATTTCAAGTATACAGTGCAGTTATTAACTGTGGTCACCACACTCTATGTCAGATCACCAGACATATTTACCTTGCATAAGTGAAACTTTATATCCCTTGACCAACATCCCTTGATCTTGACCCATGACCAACATCTCACCATTTCTCCCAGCTCCTGTCTACTACCATTCTACTTGCTGCTTCTATGAGTTCAACTTTTTTTATTTTTTATTTATTTTTTAAGAGATTTTATTCATTTGAGGGAGTGAGAGCACCAGAGAGGAGATGGAGAAAGAGAGGAAGGAGAGGAAGAGTCTTTTTTTTTTTTTTTTTAAGATTTTGTTTATTTATTTGACAGAGAGAGATCACAAGCAGCAGGAATGAGAGAGGGAGAAGCAGGCTTCCTGCTGAGCAGAGAGCCCAGTGCAGGGCTCAATCCTAGGACCCTGGAATCATGACCTGAGCCAAAGGCAGACACTTGATGACTGAGCCACCCAGGCGCCCTGAGAGGAAGAATCTTAAGCAGACTCTGCACTGAGCGTGGAGCCCGACACTGGGCTTGATCTCAGGACCCTGAGATCATGACCTGAGCCCAAACCAAGAGCCAGGTGCTTAAGTGACTGCACCACCCAGGCACCCCTTGAGTTCAACTTTTTTAGATTCCTCATATAAGTGAGATCATGCAGTATTTACCTTTCTGTATCTGGCTTATCTCACTAAGTATAAGTCCACAAGGTCCATCCATGTTGTCACAAATGACAGAATTTCTTTCTTGTTAAAAACCCAATAATATTCCATATCTATCATCTATCCATTCATCAGTCTATCCTTCCATTCAACCATTCTATCTATCATCTATCTACCCATCCTTCCATCTATCTATCCATCCATCCAACCATCATATCGATCTATCTATGTATCATCTATCTACCTATCTGCCTATCTTCTATATATCTAACCATCCATCACATATATCTATCCATCTATCATCTCTCCATCCATCCATCCATCCATCCATCCATCCATCCATCCATCTATCCTTCCATTCAACCATCATATCTATCTATCTATCTATCACCTATCCATCTGTCCATCCAGCAATCTCTCCTTCTATCTCCTATCCATCCATACAACCATCATATCTATCTATCCGTCCATCTAGCTAGCTATCCAGCCATCTATTTATTATCTCTCTATCTCTCTCATATTTTCTTGATCTGTTCATCCATCAGTGGACACTTAGGCTGCCTCCATACCTTGGATATTGCGAATAATGCTGCCTTGAATACAGGAGTGCAGATATCCCTTGAAGATCCTGATCTCATTGCCACTCCCTTTTAAAACCTTGGCATTAGTTTGTCAACTTTTCTAAATGAGCAGATACAACACTTGCATACAGATCTGTGATAGTAATGCTTTCCTACAATGGACAGTTGTCCCTCATATGTGCCCTTAAGTGTTTGCCCAAACCTTCAAGAGACACTGGAACTGTTGAGTTGCCTTGGAGCCTGGTTAGATATTACTCAGATATTACTGTCATGAGGCTAAGTCAGTGTCTCAGGCAGTGGAATCAAGAGCTTGGTAAAACCAGGGGTTTTATGGATTTGTGTAACAAATGTCTCCAACTTGCACCACTTCTTCACTTAAAAATGACTTCAAAATTGGGTATCATTGCATACTTCTGTGACAGCCCACTTACATTTTCGAGGTGAGATATTTAGAAATAACTAACCTTGCGTGTGGATGACAAGACATGTTATAAATGAAGACAGAAAAGTGCCACCTTTCACCTTTTTTAAAAAATTTTTTCACATGTGTCTCCTACAAACCCGAGAGTTAATTAGACTGTTCCATCCTTCAGCAGGTTTCTCTTTCCAGAAGGAAAAAAAAAAAAGCAAATTTGAACCTGAAGGCAATATTCTTTTGGTAACTTCTAGGAGGCTATGTTTCAGTCTTGCGTGTTTTCAAGATCCTTTTGTACAAGTGTGTTCATGTTGTATAAATTGCAATGGGCAAAAGTAGCATTAATTTGGAAAATAAGCCAAGCAGAGTTTCCAAATTCAACTGAAAATATGCCAGACAATATATTCCCTTGTTTTCTTACTAAACTGGAGGCAGTTATGGTCATGTGAAAGAAAGAAAATATTTTTATATTTTTAGATAATATATTCTGTTGTCAAACATGTATCTGCCTAGTGGGAAATAAAGTAGGGAAAGGGCTGTGTTTTAGAGGAAAAAGTCACATCAGTTAATTATTGTCATGAGATATAAATCAATCTTCAGATGTAAAAGGAAACAGAATATTTTTATTTCACCCACTTCGTATAAACACAAGAAAGCTGCAGACAATGATCATATTTTATTTTTACTCCAATTCAGTAATTTTTTTCATCTTTTATCTGTATCTCTCAAAGAGATATGTCCATACGTGGTAGGGAGTAGAAAATTTGACATTTTTGAAAAGTGTGTAAGTAAATGCAGGGGAAAACAAAGGACACTAGGATTGTCCCTGAAGGGTATTTCATAGAGTTTGATATCCTAATCTATATTGCAAGTCTGTGCACCTTACTTTACCCCAGGATCTATCCCACCATTGTCTCTCACAGAGTCTCCTGAAATGAGTGTTCTGAGTAAGAATGCCCTGCAGAAAGGATGGTTATCCCCCTGCTCTGTCACAGCCTGCCTGGGAGAGTGGCAGCTTTCTCCGTCATTTCACACCACCAGAGGATGTCCTAGGACGGTCCGTCCCAAGGAACTGACAGGAAATACTTTCTGTCTACACCACCTTTCTGTCTTAGACTGGTGGACCTACACATTGCCCTTGAGAAGATGGGGGTCCCTAAACTCATTGAGGAGTTTCAGAAATTTCATTGTGAATTCAGACACCAGTCTGAGAATGTAATTTGTGCTGGTATGCTTAACTCTTAATGAGTAAAATACTGCTGTTCTTATAAAATTAGTATCAAGAGAACATAGAGTGGATTCAATAGGAAAAAGAACATACACCACTTTAGAATAAAAAATGGATTATGCTTATATATGTATACTTCTTAAGAAACACATTATAATGTCATGAGTACTATATTGTACACACATACACACACACATATTTTTGCTGTAAATAATGGATATATGGGGTGCCTGGGTGGCTCAGTGCGTTAAGCCTCTGCCTTCAGCTCAGGTCATGATCCCAGGGTCCTGGGATCAAGCCCCACATTGGACTCCCTGCTCAGTGGGAAGCCTGTTCTCCCTCTCACTCCCCCTTCTTGTATTCCCTCTCTCGCTGTCTCACTCTCTCTCTGTCAAATAAATAATATATATATATATATATATATATATCCTTTTCCATTCCGATCACTAAGTGCCTTTATAGTACCATGACATGTGGAACAGTACCAGTTTTCTATAACATACCTGTAATCATAGTTCCATAGAGGGGCGCCTGGGTGGCTCAGTGGGTTAAGCCTCTGCCTTCAGCTCAGGTCATGATCCCAGGGTCCTGGGATCAAGCCCCACATCGGGCTCTCTGCTTCTCAGGGAGGCTGCTTCCTCCTCTCTCTGCCTGCCTCTCTGCCTACTTGTGATCTCTGTCTGTCAAATAAAAAAATAAAATATTTTTTTTAAAAAAAGAGAACACTGGGGCGCCTGGGTGGCACAGTGGGTTAAAACCTCTGCCTTCAGCTCAGGTCATGATCCCAGAGTCCTGGGATTGAGCCCCACATTGGACTCCCTGCTCAGTGGGAAGCCTGTTCTCCCTCTTACTCCCCCTGCTTGTATTCCCTCACTTGCTGTCTCACTCTCTCTCTGTCAAATAAATAAATAAAATCTTTTTAAAAAATGAGAATACTAATGAAAAAAAAAAAAAACAATCCAATTAAAAAGGGGGCAGAGGATTTGAGTAGACATTTCTCTAAAGAAGATATCCAGATGGCCAACAGACACATGAATAGATACTCCTCATCATTCATCATTGGGGAAATGGCACCAAAACCACAGTGAGGGTACACCTGGGTGGCTCAGTAGGTTAGATGTCTGCCTTTGGCTTAGGTCATGATCCCGAGATCCTGGGATCCATCCCCAGAATGGGCTCCCCGCTCAGCAGGAAGCCTGCTTCCCCCCTCTCCTTCTGCACCCCCAACTCATGTGGTTTCTCTCTTCAACAAATACATAAAATCTTAAAAAAAAAATACCACAATGAGATACCACCTTGTACCACTCAGAATGGCTAAAACTAACAAGTCAGGAAACGACAGATGTTGGCGAGCATGTGGAGAAAGGGGAACCCTCATGCACTGTTGGTGGGAATGCAAGCTGGTGGGGCCACTGTGGGAAACAGTGTGGAGGTTCCTCAAAAATTAAAAAAAATACAAGTACTGTATGATCCAGGCTTTCCAGTACTGGCCGTCTATTAAAAAGAGAAATAAAAACACTAATTTGAATAGACATATTTACCTTGTGCTCATTACAGCTTTATTTGTAATAGCCAAATATGGAAACAACCCAAGTGTCTGTGGATAGGTGATGGATAAAGAAGACACACACACACACACACTGGACTACTATTCAGCTATTTAAAAAAATACAATCTTGCCATTTGTGTGAACATGGATGGACCTAGGGGGTATTATGCTGAGTGAAATGAGTCAGAGAAAGACAAGTAGCATGTGATGTCACTTATAAGTGGCTCTAAAAGCAAACTAAATCCAGACGCACATAGTGACAGAACAGAGAGATGGTCCCCAGAAGGAAAAGGGGCAGAGATAGGGACAAAATGTCGGAGGGGAGTAGGAAGTCCAAACTTCTAGTTATAAAATAAATACAAGTCATGGGGATGTAATGTGTAATGTACACTATGGGGCATACAGCAGATTATATTTTACTTAAAAATTTTTTAATTTAATTTTTATTTTTAAAAAAATTTTATTTAAATATTACTTTTGTAGGGTCACTAGAATTACGGTGCCTACTACTCCACAATGCACATAAACATCAAATCGTTCTGTGCTAGCCTGAAACAAGCATCATATTATATGTTAATTATGCCTCAGTGAAAAAACTTTGAGAACACACATTCTTGAGGAGAAACACCTAGGTTATTACACACATATATTTGATATCCCCCAAGGGGGAAAAAAACAGCAAAAATTCATACTTTTAGTTCAAGTATAACTTCCTAATATAAACACAAACTTAATAGTCAACACGTACTCGATCAAAGTAAAAATTAAATATATATTGATAACGTGCACCATTGGTCAAGAAACACTGACACAGTGGCATCACCTACCAGATCCATCTTTAAACTTATTAAATGTTAAACGTAAAAAAATTGATTCAGCAGCATCACACTCATACATTTTACCAGAAATATGTGGCAGGAGGTTTCCAAGGCATATATGCATTGGCTTGAGTTGCCTTTCCTTCCCTCTCCCCATGTGCTAAACGAGTAAAATGAAAAGAGCAACCCTGAAGCTTAAAACCAGATTTGCTTTAGGGCAGGAAAAAGGGGACCCAAGCAACGTAATCATCAGGAAACTTCATAGGTTCCATTTCAAGGCAATGCACAGAACCAGCTTGGGTGGGTCCCGAGTCCACTGAATGTGTGTCACGATCCAGATTGTCAGGAAAATCTATGGAACTTTTATTCTGGATCAGGTCTCCTTAAAGGGATAACATTAACAGACCTTCCCATGCACAGCTTCTGTTTAATTAGGATTAAGATGCTCAGTGTTTGGAAGGGAGCTGGAGGATAATTCAATGATCCTAGCCACCAAATTCTATCTTGAAAAGGCCCTTAAATGACATCTGACGGTAAGTTGATTTTCTGTCTTAATTTGATGTAATTACGGGACTGTATTTTTTGAAGGAAACATCCAACCCAATTATTGTAATTGGATGCTTATTGACCTTCTCAGAAACCACCACCAAACTTATTAAAAGTGGGCAAAATCCCCTGATGCAATTTTAAAGCTCAATTCATAATTCTCTACTTTATTTGGATGGTTTTTACCCCCTATCTAAACATGTATATAATACATGTATTTATGTTCCCTGTGTTTAATTTCCATTTCCCATTCGTGTTCATATTAGTTCTGTTTCTGAATTTAATTAACATTTTACATATCTTCATTTCATTCCTGGATTGAGTAATTTTGTCTTTTAAAAAAATTATTATTTATTATTTTATTTTTTTTCCACTTTCTTTTACTTTATTTCTTTTCAGTGCTCCAAAATTCATTTTTTATGCATCAGACCCAGGGCTCCATGCAATAGCCTGGTGGTGGGTATGATGGAGTAATTTTGTCTTATTAGCACTTCAAAGTCAGAGTGAAATCTCCAAGCATGGGCCTTACTTACATGAGTAGTTAATTTCCCATTACACACACACTCATACACAGTAAGTGGTCTTTAACCTTTTAAATGTTCACACGAAAATTAAGGTGTGAACACATTAAATACACGTATATTTTCTCCAAACTTCCATGAAATAATAGAAAAGGAGAAAATAGTATATATTGCTCTCATCCAAATAATCAGAACCTCGTGCATTTTGTTAACAGATCATAATTTTTTAAGCCTAAACCACTGTTCTTAAGACTTATAGACCAGGGGGGCACCTGGGTGGCTCAGTGGGTTAAGCCTCTGCCTTCGGCTCAGGTCATGATCTCGGGGTCGTGGGATCGATCCCTTCATTGGGCTCTCTGCTCCGCAGGGAGCCTACTTCCTCCTCTCTCTCTGCCTGCTTGTGATCTCTTTCAAATAAGTAAATAAAATCTTTAAGAAAAATAAAAAATAAGAGGGCACCTGGGTGGCTCAGTTGGTTAAGAGTCCAACTCTTGGTTTCAGCTCAGGTCATGTTCTCAGGGTCGTGGGATTGAGCTCTATGCTGGCCCCTGTGTTCAACATAGAGTCTGCTTGAGAGTCTCTCTCTGCCTCTCCCTCTGCACTTCCTCCTGTTGGCTCCATCTCTCACAAATAAATAAATAAATCTTTAAAAAAATCATAATAAAAAATAACAAAAATAATATGTAAAAATATATTCCATTTTAGGCATTTTCTTTAGGAAATGAGGGGAGGGGGGTTGTGCTTAAGGTGTTCCATGAGGTTATTTACTACCAGATAGCTTATTAAAAGAATACTTCAACTTTCTAAATGTCTAGCACTAAAGGGCTGAATAAATTATTTGTAATATATCCATATATTTCATCAATTACTGTCATAATACAGAAAAAAAATTTATAGCAAAATGTATTATTTATTATTTACCAGTTGAAAAAATGCATATTTCAAAGAAGGTATAGAACACGTGAATATTACGGTAATAAAGTATCGTATAATATGTATTTCTAACCATAAACAGTGACTGGAAGAATATAAAACAAAATATTGAGGGTAATCTCTACATAAAAGAAAAAGGTCATTTTTTTTTCCTTTGGGATTTTTGGAGCCATGTGGATTTTTTGGACAATGTGTGTGTTTTTTTAGACAGTGAGACAAAATGGTGAATTCACGTTAAAAATGCATATTTAGGGGCACCTGGGTGGCTCAGTGGGTTAAAGCCTCTGCCTTCGCCTCAGGTCATGATCCCAGGGTCCTGGGATCGAGCCCCACATCGGGCTCTCTGCTCGGAGAGCCTGTGGGGAGCCTGCTTCCTCCTCTCTCTCTCTCTCTGCCTGCCTCGCTGCCTACTTGTAATCTCTGAGTGTCAAATAAATAAATAAAATCTTTTAAAAAATTGCATATTTAAAAATGCACATTGCCACTCTTTCTAAGAGAATAATTTACATCGTAGCTATAGGATCGAGGGTCTAGAAACCTAAGGTTGTGTATCAAAATGTAATATACTTGGTGCCTGAGTGTCTCTTTAGGTTCAGCATCTGACTCTTGGTCTCAGCTCAGGTCTTGATCTCAGGGTCATCAGTTCAAGCCCAGCATGGAGCCTACTTAAAAAAGAAAATTGGAATATACAACGGCAATGATATCCTCTCTTTCTTTGGTGTTTTTGGAATAAATTTTGCCTTCCCAGTCATTAATACCTGGGGGCTAAGGGAAGGGGAAACATGGCACAGAGTTGAAATCCTTCCTGATTAAAGCTAAGACAGAAAAAGCAGAGTCATATTATACATGACAAAGAGGTGATTAGGAACTTAGACTATGCCATAAAACCTATTAACATGAAAAATCACTCCCCAAGCTCCCGTCTGTCTGCTTTCACCAATATTCCTTTGGAATTCTTATGCTCTGTACGTGTGGTCTTCCAAGTAGCCTGAAATCGGCATAGAGCGGTTGCCAATGAGTGATCGGCCATGAGGTTTGTGAAGGAAAATCTCAAAGACGTGGAACAATTTGACATGTAGGAGTTACGAAGGACTGGTGGGAGACTACCGTGATCCTAACTGACCCGTCTTCAGAGTGGCATGTTCATCCTGCCCTGCTGGAAATGTTGACCTCTCACTGCTCCTAGCTTCATCCCTTTGTGAGAATTGCCCTAGATGGCAGGGTATTGCCTGCCCTCAAGGGTATACATCCCCCAAGTGGTGGACCTTGACCAGCAATTGGTGTGGAGACCAAGGCAGTTGGCCACTTCATTTTGGTTGACATCCAATGGGTTCCAGTGCCAGAGCTCCCCAACAAGTAGTGGGAACCTTTTATTGAACTTGTATTTCAGGGTCTAGCTTGAATTTATCAAGACTGTTTCAGAAGTGGTATTCGGTCCTTCCACCAAGATCTATAAAAGCATGATTGTATCTCCCTTTGGAATGTTGGAAGACCTTGTTGATCATTTTTTTAACACATTAATCCCTAAGGGATTGAAAATAGTGATAGTTTCCTCCTACCTACCTTTCTTAATTCTCTGCTTGCAATTCAACTATTCAGGAATTCTCTTTATCAGCTGTGTGGTTACTAGAAAGCAGGACTCTGTAAGATGT
The DNA here is from genome assembly GCA_004024625.1 of Mellivora capensis. Classification (NCBI taxonomy): domain Eukaryota; kingdom Metazoa; phylum Chordata; class Mammalia; order Carnivora; family Mustelidae; genus Mellivora; species Mellivora capensis. The sequence goes on along the minus strand of PISX010001998.1, from coordinate 156,106 downwards.
ATGAAAATATACCAAATTTTATTAAATGCATGAGTTCATGATGATAAAAATATGCACATTAATTATCTTTAGAAATACTTGGGAATCAGCTCATTACTTTCCAAGCTAGTAGGTCCAGGGAAAGAAATATGTATCCCAATTTTCCTATCAAAAACTCTAAATAAAACCCAAAAACCAAAACAAGCAAACAAACAAACAACTCTAGTTCAGGTTAATCAATGGAATTTTTACTTTTAAAAATTGAATTTAAAACAATTTTTCATTGAATCCCTGCAAATACATATTATTAAACAGAAATCTTCAGTTTTCTATGAAAATCTGTTAATGAGATCTATAATCCATGTTAATGTATCGTGCACACGGTATAATAGGGAAAGACCAAAACCACAAAAATACCAAAAGCCAGAAAACAAACAAACAAAAGAAGAACACTGCATCCTAACAATGGCACAGAATCCACTCAGCTATTTCTTATTAAGAAGCCTTGGGAACCAGTCAAGGCAGTGTTTTGTGTGCCTGGAAGAAAGTATTTTTCTTACTTTGTTGACTACTGGCACATAGTATCTATCTTTGAGTTTAACTTCAGAAGAAATAAAGATAATTTATTGGAGCATATTAACACCCCATCATTACCTGTGGTGTGAATTATTTCCTAATGATTCCAATGCCTCTAATAATAAATGAGATAAATTAAGTCCAACAAAATAGGTGAGATGAAAGAATCGAATGAGTTATGACAAAATTAGATAAATATGAAATAAATTATAATAACTCTCTTAAAATACAAATGGAATAAGTTCAGATATCATCATTTTAACTTCCAGCTTCATTTATTATGTAGTAGGATCATTCTTTAATTTCCTTAGAAGCAAAATGGTCCATAATGGTGATTACAGCTTGTGCCACAGATTTAAGAAATCTCCTTCATCACGAAGGTACATTTTAAATCAAAAGAAAGCAGCTGTGATGGTCGAATTTGGGGAATATCCCTGGAACACAAACGCTTGAAGGTCTGCCATCTCACCGGTTGTAAATCGCTGAGCAGGACTCGGGTAATTTAATAACGTTCCAGGCAGTGTTCCCAGAGTTCATCATCTTTTCAGCTCTGCACTGGAAACACAGCAAAGGACGGAGAAGTAGGCAACATCACGAAGTATTTTACAAACAGTGGCTATTTAATCTACTTGTCAGTATCGTCATGTAAGGCCCTACTGCTTGCAGCTGAGAAAAGAGATTTGGAACTTTGAATACCTGTACGTTGAAGTCACCACTGAGTCCTATCACACAAAGCACAACCGAACCTGCTTTATCAGGGTCCCCAAAATGTCCATCGGAGCACATACCAGGGTTGAAAGAAGAGAAAGAGCCCATCGATTCCGTCCAGTTGGCTTACTCTTTCATCCTAAGTAGAGATGGTGATTTGTGTATATAGGAATATCTTTTTAAATCAATTTGTTTCCTATCTCCCCAAAGAATCATGTGTGAAGGATAGTCCTTCAGGTTTAACAGCCAGTTGGTCTAGGGTTCAAAGCTTGATGCTGGCCTTATGGGTTGGGACCCCTTGGCTGCCTGGCTGAACTCTACTTATTGGGGTGGGGGGGGTGCGCTATGAGAATGGGAGCTCATGGAGTTGACATTCTTGGCACAAGTTGTCTACTCACTGAAGTGTAGCTATCACTCTGTGGCTGAGACAGGGGGCTGGCAGAGGTTGACAAGGCATCACTGAACATAGCTTTTTAATGGGCCTTCCACCAGCAGAGATGGTCTTGACCATTAATTTATTTATAGAGCAAATTTTAAGCACTGCCCCCCTGGCTGAGCATAAAGATACAGGACAAATGCATGCATTTTTCTAACAGGCACATTCCAGCAGGACAGAAAGATAAATCAGCTAACGGTGCCATATGTGAGCCAGAAGATAAATTGGGTGGGCATGCGGATCCAAAATGGTGCCCATCAGTGGCTAAAAGAGTACTGGGTACCCAGCCCAGGATGGAAGCTACAATAGATATTCAGTAACCTATAGAGAGTGTATGGTAACCTAATTTTAGGTGCAACATACTGTCACTTTTCCCATATTCTACTCATTAGAAGCATATCACTGGTGCCATGCCAAGGAGGCAAGGTCTGTCCAACCTTCTGCTTGTATATCCAAAAAGGTGCATGATACGTGACCCAGACATTAGTAAAATAAATATTTCTCTGTTGCCTCAATGAACATAAACCTGGAACTGAGGCAGAAGGTTTTTGCTAGGAATAGGGTCATAACAGTAATAATAGTCCACAGGTAATGATGATGGTAATGATAGCACTTTTATAGCACTGAATAGGAGCAAGATAATCTTCATGGACCTGCCATATATTTGCTCATCTAATCCCTATAAGAACCTTGGGAGGTAGTTAATATACCAAGACGTTGAAGCATTTGAATAATAAATAGATTATTTCAAAAATATCAATATATAATATGAGCTTCCCTAACATAGATACAGCTTATAGATAGTGTTTGCCTTGAGGGATTTCAGCTTTAGAATACTTTGAAAAACATAAGGAAACCACTCAGTTAATGCCTCCCAAGGTAGGGACTCACATGTCTCCAAGTGGGAGAAATCCATATGTGTTTATGATGCCTTTTGCTCCTTTCTTTCCACTCGAGTTGGCAATCTGTTTCCTCCCAGTACCTTCATCAGACATCTGAGCCACCGAATTAATGAGTGCATAAATTATCCAGGAGCACACTATGAAGAACCAGGACATGGGTCCAAGGGAACATGAACCTAGATCCACCCAAAAGAAAACCACCCACTGACCAACATGTTCACATTCTCATACATTTGTAAATGTCTGGCCTCCATAACAGACTTTCAATAAAAACTAAGAGGCAAATTAGCATGGCTTTTAGGATCCCTGTCTGCATTCCAAGGGTTAGTGGTGGTTCTAATGAACCGAGAACTTGAGCTCAGACTCTGGATTTTTCCTTCTCATCTCCACCGCTTAGTCTTGTGACATACAATCAGTGCTCAGTAAATGTGGAAGGCATTAGTGGAGCCCCCTGATTTTCCATCTTTATTATCCTTTTTCCAGAATCCTGTGATTTTTGAGGGATATATGAAAAGCTTGGTTCTTATAATCATTGCTTTAGTGAGTAACCAAGAAATGCATGATCTGAGTCATTATCAATAAAACACTTTCTTCCCTGTGGATTTGCAATGGTATGTACCCAGTAATCCAGTAGGCAAAATCAGATTGGAAACCAAAATTCCTGGAAAATAAATCTCAGCTTTCTGCGACAGGTGGTGCTGGTTTTATGGGCCTTTGAAAATGACAACACAAAGCTATCCTATCATCATAAAAAATCGTCTAACTCTAAAGCCCATAAAAACAGGGCTCTGTTCCACTTTTATTTTGGTAACTTCTATAAATTTTGTTTAGAATCGTGAATTATGGGACAAACCTTGTGCTCTTTCTAAGCAGATTTTACCTTCTTTACTTGGACCCCATAAGCAAATGGCTTCTGATAGTCTAGTCTCACTTAAAGCCAACCACCATGTCAGCATGTCCTCCTGCTCCCACAAAGCAGACATGATTAGAGAATGGGGTGCTGGGGCACCTGGGTGGCTCAGTGGGTTAAGGCCTCTGCCTTCGGCTCGGGTCATAATCCCAGGGTCCTGGGATCAAGCCCCGCATCGGGCTCCCTGCAGGGAGCCTGTTTCCCCCTCTCTGTCTGCGTCTCTGCCTGCTTGTAATCTCCATCTGTCAAGTAAATAGAATCTTGAAAAAAAAAAAAAAAAGAGAGAGAATGGGGTGCTTCCAGCTAGAATTTCCCATAGCCTTTTCCATCTGACCCCCTATGTTTAGATGTTATGCTCTTAAAATACATATGTGGCTACCATGTTAAATCCATATTGATTTTTGAAGACCAGGAAAGTTCATGGGATGGACATTCCATTTGGATATGTGGTTTTTGTGTCTCACACCCCTCTCCCTCCTGCCTTGGTACCTGGTGAAGTCCACTTGAATGAATGAGGTCAGCGTTCTAGACCTGCCATCTGGGGCTCAGGACCCAGACCCACCATGCTCGGATGACCACTTCTATGCTCCCTGAGATGCCAACCACCTTCACGAACACATCTGAAGTACGACATCCCTCAAGAGAGTCAATTACGTAAAGATCTTTGTCAAGACCACAGATTATTTTCAGCTACGAAGTAGTTAAAATTCACCTGTGAAACTCAAGGTGCTACTGCTTTCAGAAAGATTTCTTTGATAGCTGAGCAGTTCATTCCCTGTGCTTATTTTTTGAATCGCCTTTCACAGAATTTCACCTGTACCTGGGGTACATCTGTTGGCATCAGCTGGGTTGGACCCTCCTGAATTATTCTGAATTATTATTCAGAATATATTATTATTCTGAATATTCTGAATTATTATCGTTCCTGCAAGCTCATGATATGACCTTTGGTGCCTCCCTGCCACACCTGCATTTCTCTCGAGTCGGCCATGTTAGCGAGTGACATACCATAATTCGACATTTTAGAACTAGATTTCTGAGAAAAGCTGGGTCATTTAGCAAGAGATACAAGTCACCTGAATACTATGAATTTTAAACAATGGTAATTTTGTAATAACTTTAAAAAATGGAAGTAATTTCTTTTCCTGGGTTTGCAACCAATACTTTTATGAGAAGAGTCCGTATCTTGCTGGCCATCTTATCTGCTGCTGAATTCTTTCTTTTTGACTTTTGAGCAAGAGTCAAAAGTGATAGTTCTAATTTGGGTTCTTTAATACAATTGGTATATTTCTGCAAAAACAATTCCTTCTAAGAAGCAGAGAAGAATGTAACATATATATGTATATATATTTATGTGTTACATATATATTTTTAACATGTTGGCTTAGAAAAGAACGAAATCACTAAATACCAGGGGCAGTTGGCCCGGACGCTATTTAATAATAAAAACCAACATATTATTCTACATTCTAATGTGTATTTTCCAAGTCACACAAAACCAAGACATCACATCATTCTGGTAAATCGCTGCCAGTATAACTCCCCAAGAGATACCCTTCCTTGCAAGGTCTTCTTCTTTCTGATTTATTAATCATGAAGACCAACAGGAAATATAGAAATATACTATGGGTTCATTCGTCATTCCACTGCAGTCAAGCCACTGTCCCCGTCCTTAAGACGACCAAAGACATTTATTGTGAATAACCCTGAAGCACGTCCTCTCACTGCCATTAAGAATTCCAAGACGAAATTAATGTTCCAAGGAGGGCAGCATATAATTAGTCCCTTTAAGTTCACTTAACCAGCACAAAATAAATCCTCCCTTCAATTATGTTAATGAAAGCACTAGGGGATCAAACATCCAGACTTTGCAAGGAAACCTCATCACAGCAGAGGCTTGTCACCACCTCCTCAAGGCTTGTCAGCTCCTTCCGAGTTTCCCAGCAAAACCCACATTAATTTTGCCATCGGTACCATGTCCTTTCTGGCTGCCCTGGGTTGACATCAGCCTGCTATCTATCTTTTGAAGCCATTCACAGAGAAAAGCAACATAAGCTCCTGACTTTGAAAGAATGGCCATCTTGAGGTTTGTTTGAAACCAACATAAAACACAGCTCTTCTCAAATTGTCGCCGGTGCTAGTGAGACATACCGGTGCTAGTGAGCGGGTAGCTTGCCCCTTCGAATTCTCCTCATCGGGTCATTGCGTGCAAAACAAGCTGCTGTGAATACTGGCTGCCAATCCCACAAAGATTCCTTCCTCTGCAGAAACAGGTCCTCTGGGGTTTCGAACCTTGGGGCTAATGACACTTTAGCCTGGATAATCCATCCTTGTGGGGGCTGGTCTGTGCATTCCACGATGTTTATCAGGACCCCCGGGTTCTCCTCACTCAATGCCAGTAGCATCCTCCGTGCTGACAACCAAAAGTGTCTTCACACATTGCCAAATGTCCGCCTAGTAGGCAAGCACATCCCTGGTTTAGAAATGCTGCCCTCTGCTGATGAGACCCGCATTGCCTGGACGTGCCCAAGAGGTTGCTCACCTCTCCGCTGGGTGAGCCCCCTAACCAGTGACTATCCAATAAGAGGTCACAAAACGCTGAGTTGTCCTTCAAACCCAGAGCTCCTTGCAGGACCAGGATGAGGCTGGACTCCGGATGAAACACCAGCTTGGCTTACCTGCTTCCCCTGCCCTACTGGCTTCCGTTACCATTTCCCAAGCTTTTCTTGGGAAGTCACCACTGTCTCAATAAATCACCCCCCCCTCAGGTGCTGCTTTTAGGAATTCAGGCCAAAAGGGAAAACTCTTTCACCATGTTTATGTTCCTCTTCCTCCTCTTCATCTTTATTTTCATCATCTCACCATCATCAGGACCACCATCACCATGAGCACCGTCAACCAACATCACCATCACTGTCATCCTTGTAGACTCTGTGCCCCAGATAGTACATCACATATTTTGCACGTGTCACTTCTTATCCAACTAGCAACCCTACATATGAGAACAGGCCACATCAGAAGGCTGGAGAAACTCACCCACAGCCTTATGGCTGATCCATGACAAATAGGAAGTATATGAGATCCACAGGTCCGAAAAATAATTCTGGACCTAAACACTGCAAAACAGTGTTGCAAACTCTAAAGTGCCCTACCCACTGGTCAGTAATGTTGGTACAGCTCAATAAAGGTGCACATATAGTTACAAATGAATCACACACAGTATTTCCCACAAATATGGTCACGACTTTGCTCATTCCTTTCCATATAGGTTCAAATAGTATGCAGAGACTGTTTCTAAGAAAACATCCATTTCAGGACAGAAGCGGAAATGATCCACGTACACATATTATACACACATTACTCTCTGTGTGCGTGCCCACTCACTTGCAGATGCATGCACACTAAGATGACCTGAGAAGTCACCAAGGGGTATGTCAGCAACCACAGAGCTAAAAATCCAACCTGGTGCCCATTTTTCCACATTCAGAAACTCCAAGCTGGTGGTTTGCAGAAAGATCTCCCAGTCATTAGTTTTATAGGCTGAGCTGAATTTTCTGTTTGCTTTTACGGTATGAGAGAGGTCTCAAGGTACATGATAAATGACATTTTGGTTTCCAACACTCTAATTTAATTCACCGATGCGGAAGTTCTCTCCCTTGAATGAGAAAAAATAAATGAAGGCTGAAGTCCCCTTCTTTCTTATTTTCATTTGCAGGGTCATCTCCTGCTGTAAAACCCATGGACATACAAAGGAAGTGACTTGCTCAGTTTCTGCAGTAAGCAAGCTCTTTGTACTTCTAAATTCTAAACAGCCTGCTGTGCTCATTTATCACTGTTCCTGGACCAGCATATTTCTGCCTGTTCAGTGCCACATTTGATCTGATACTACTATATCTTTATTTTGAGAAGGAGATTTTTTTTTTAAACAATAGATAGAATTATAGCATAAACCACTGTAACTCAGGCCATTCTTTCAAGACTATGGTATTCTATGTTCAAATCATCCAATCTGGAATATAATTTCTCATGGTCAAAATTGGATAGAATTCTGTTAGCCTCCAGGTAGATGTTAGTCCTGCAAGGCAACGCCAGCAGTCTGAAAAGATTGCATTTTATTTACTGAATGGCGAGCCATGCCAGCATTGCCTGAAAGAATCATTTACCATTGCCTCATAAATAAATCCCGCTGCTCCTTTCCCCAAGGCAGCATCTGTGGAGGGAGGGGGCAGAGAGGGAACCAACTCAGTCAACAGCAAGTGGCCTCAAATCACAGCTCATGCCGTGATGAGACCCTGCCACTTGGGGCTCCCATGTGAAGTCCCTGTTTGTTTCCTCTGCCAGAGTGTCTTAAAAGGGGGCACATGCTTCCCTACCAGAAAGAGGACTGTGTCTACGTTGGGTGCAAAGACAGCTAGTGTCACTCCCATTGGCTTCTTGGTGTACCACATTCCCTGTGGTTTTATTCAGAATGTTTCAAAAACTCTCCAGAAAGGGTGAAAACATTTCCTGGAACACATGGTGTGCTGAAAAAAGAGACAATCATTTCAAGAGTGAATTGTCTATATGTACCTGACATACATATGGCTTATAGATAAATGGATAGATGATAGATAGATAGATAGATAGATAGATAGATAGATAGATGGTTGATAGATATGGATAGATGGATAGATAGAGGGATGGATGGATGGATGGATGGTGGATGATGGATGGATGGATGGCTGAATGGCTGGCTGAATAGATAGAGATGATAGATGATAGATAGATATAGATAGGTAGATAGGATAAATAGGATGGATAGATAGATGATAGATATAGATAGATGGATACATAGAGGGATGGATGGATGGTGGATGATGGATGATAGAGATGATACATAATAGTTATAGGGATAGACGGATGATGGATGGATGGATAGAGATGGTAGATAGATAGTTGATTATTATAGGGATGGGTGGATGGGTGATGGATAGATGGATATAGATGATAGACACATAGATATGGGGATGGATGGATGGATAGATGGATGGATGGATAGATGATAGATATTAGATAATAGATACAGGGATAGATGGATGGATGATGGATGGATAGAAATGAGAGATGATTGATAGATTATATAAATATATATATATATACATATATATATATATATAATTGTGTACCACCATTAAATATTTATGATTCCATAACACAATATACTTAAATTTCTATGATATATTTTACGTCTTGGGATATAAGTTGAGAATCAAAAAGCCATATAATTAACTCACATTCCTAGAAATTCTAACTTGGGGTAGATTTAAAACTTGCCTTTTTCATGAAGCAAAAAGATTTTTGTTATTTAAAAAAAAATACCTTATGTCATTTTTCAGGCAGAGAGAGACAGAGATGAAAATTCTTCTCAATAGGCAGGTGGCATTAGGAGTAGAGAGTGTGAATGGTGGCCTAATTCCAGGAAACAAGGACCCTTGTGAATCTCATTGTGAAAACTGCTTTACAAAGCTGAGGTACATGGCTCATACGACGTCTGGACAGAAATGTACATGTGTGTCCATTTTCTGTCCTCCTTCATCTTAAAAAATTCTTTCCTCTCCTCTCTCTCTTCTCCTGTGCCTCCTCTATTTTCCTTTCTTTCCATCCTTCCTGTTCATGTCCTAGGGAACAGAGAATGTAAAAGTGAATTAGGCATGTTGAATTCCTTTCGAGGGGAGAAAATCCATTTTTCTTTGTCCTGTTTTAATAGATGTCATGGGCCTGTTCTTGTTCTCCCACGCTGGGGCGATGGCAGGACATACACAGTGTTCCCTGAGGAGACTCTTCCAATGAGAAGCCTAGTGCTCAGCACTTTCAGTGCGGCGTCTGACATTGACCTCCTAGAAGAAAGGGAACAGCCAGGGAATTTTTTTCTGCAAAACTACAATCCACCCAAGTCATCCAATTACCAGACAATTCAACTGCAATTATCTGTGGGATCAATTTTGAGCACCACAGTGTCCATTCACACCGTTTCTCAAGAGGATTGTAAGTCATTAGACTTTCCAGAGTGGGGTTGGAACTCGGGGGCGGTGGAAACATGACAATACTCATCCATGGAGAAGTATATTTGTGGCTAGTGAGCAGAGAGACATTTCTCAAAAGCCACCGTTCCACCCCATTGAGTATTTTTGTTAACATGGCACTCCTTGGCTAAGGCAAGTAAGGAAGTGCGTGTGAAATACAGCTCTTACGTCTGAGCCCAACGAATACATCATGAAGAAATAAAGATGGTACCTTCCCTGTCCTACCCTCCAGGAGAACTCTCTGCTTTAGAGCACAAACAAAGCGGTGATGCCTTTCAGTCTGTTTGGCGCTCAAAAACACAGATTTTGTAAAATAGACACTCCAAGGAAAGCGTAGGGACAGACAGACAACACCCTGGCTCCCAGGTGACACTGGGTTCTCGCTGAGCCCCCCTCTCATGCTTCTCGGTATCTGGAGGCACATAGCTTCAAAGAGGGTAGCGGTGAGCATTCTCTGGTGTTCCCAAGAGCACACCTGCACAACAGATCTGTTCTGGACTTACATGATAATTTTTTTTAAAGATTTTATTTATTTATTTGAGACAGAGAGACAGAGCACAAGCTGGGTGGAGGGAGAGGCAGAAGGAGAAGTAGATGCCCCAGTGAGCAGGGAGCCCCATGCGGGGCTCAATGCCGGGACCCCAAGACCATGACCTGAACCAAAGGCAGACGCTTAACTGATTGAGCCCCCCAGGTATCCCATACATTCTTCTTATGCATCTTGTCCCCTGGATCATTAGGTTGGGAAAATGTCTCCCATTTTCTAACCAAGTCAAACACATATTTTGATTCACTGACAGTAAGTCCTTGAGTGGGCGCACGGAGCATTAGAAGTATTCCCAGGAGATGAACATTCTGGTGTCACACACAGAGAGTTTGGGTTGAATAGGTGTCAAAGGGCACAGAAACCTGGGTGCCCATGGACGTCCCCTGTGTGTCTCACACTTTCATGGTGAACGGCGTGGTGAGTTCCCAATGGAAATGTAGCAGCCGTTGAATTTGATGCTGGGTCAAATGTATGTAACAGATACATCTGGGTATCTGGACTCAGATAACTCCCTCCTCCACGGGACCCCAAGGCTCCATGGGACATGGGGTGGGGACCACTTGTGTGGGAGGATCATGCCACCTGGGGGCAAACACAACTGGGTTTAAACATGGGCCCCCACCGACCAATCCTGGAGACCCACCTTGGCCAATTCTCTGTGCTGCTGTTCCTTTGCCCCCAAACTAGTATAATAGTATCTCCAAGGGTTACAGAAAGTATAGAAGGAGAGGACACATGGCTCAAAGCAGTCCCTTCATCAAAACTGCAGGTGTGGTTTAACTTGGCACTTCAGGTCTCCCTCCCATCACCAGGCTCATGCATCCTTCCCCAACCGCACCTTGAAATCCATCGCTGTGCAGATGCACGCAATACGGGAAAGGCTCTCCCTGCTCACCAGCTTACGAAGAATTTGGGATTAGCACAAACTTTCTCTCCATCTTTCTGTTTGACACACACCGACAGGATGTACATACTCCATATTTATGGTTAGGCACACATGCGCTCTAAACATATGTATAAAATGCATATCTTACACATAATGCATATATCATGCGCAATGCATATTAATACATTTATTCAAATGTATTACACAGAAACATATACTTGCGTATCTCAATACACAAATATTTTTATTTTGTCCAGCCTACAATATGTATTATGTATAAAATATATGTAAGTATATGTGCATAAACATATACAATGCGTATAGACATACATTAAATTCATGATAGGCACTGAACGTCTGTGCCCTCTAACCTGGGTTTTTATTTTACCGACCTTTTCGAATAGCTGGCTCCTGCTTCCATTGATTTTCTCTGTTGATTTCCTTTTTCCGAGTTCATTGATTTCTGCTTTCATCCTTCTTATTTCTTTTCTTCTGCTAGCTTTAGACTTAAATTGCTCTTCTTTTTCTGGGTTCCTAAGCCGGGAACTTAGATTATAGATTGTCAATCTTCTTTCCTAAAGGATGTGCCGAGTGGTAAATAGCTCCCTGGAAATACTCTTTTTACTGCATCCCACAAATTTTGATCAGGTTCCCTTTTCTTTTGACTTACTTTTAATATGGTAAAATTTTTCTTGAGCTACTTGTCTTTGGGCTAATGTGTTTTTTAGAATTGTGTTCTTTACTCCAAATATTTTGAGAGTTTCCAGCTATCTTTCTTTCGTTGATTTCAGGTTTCATTCCTGTTGTTTTCTGAAAACATACTTTGCATGACTTCTATTATTTTAAGTTTGTTAGGGAGCACTTTATGGCCCAGGGTGTGGTCTATCTTGGTGAATGTTCCATTTGCATTTGAAAATAATGTGTATTTTGCTGTTGGTGGATGGACTATTCTGTAAATGTCAATTAGATCAAGTTGACTGACTGTCTTGTTTAGGTCAATGACATTTTTACTGACTTCCTGCCTGTTTTTCAGTTACTAAAAGAGGGGTGTTGAAGTTCTACAATTATAATAATGGATTTGTCTACTTTTCCTTGCAGTTCTGTGTTTGTTTGTGCATTTTGAGGTTTGTTGCCCCACACATGCATGTTAAAGACTTCTATGTCTTCTTAGAGGATTGTCCTCTTTGTCATTGCATAATGTGTACTTTAACCCTTGACAATTTTCCTTGCCCTGAAGTATGCTTTGTAGGAAATTAATATAGCTGCTTCCACTTTCTTTGGGTTCTTTGCATGGTATATCTTCCTTTACCCCTTAACTTTGATCCTATCCATGTCTTTATACTTGAATTGAGTCTCTTGGAGACAACCTATTTGAGTCTTATATTTGTATCCACTCTGACAAATTCTGTCATTTAACCCATAGTGTTAGACCATCCCTGTTTCAAAGGATTATTTATATAGTGAGATTAATATCTACCATATTACAAATATTTTCATTACACTTGTTCTTCCTTTCCCCCCTATTTTTCTGTCTTCTCTGGTTTAAATGATGCATTTTGTACAATTTCTATTTATCGTCCCTTACAGTCTTAATTATAATTCTTTTAAAAATGTATTCATTTCCCTAGAATTCTCAATATACCTTTTAAACTAATTCATATTCATCTTCAATAATCATTGTATCACTTCATGTGCAGTAAAAGAACTTATAATAAAATGTCCCTAATTCCTCTCTTGTCCATTATAATATTGCTGGAATTTATTACATTTATCTGCATGCTAAAACCACCCAACATTAGTGCTGTAAATACAAGGAGTTATCTATAAGCTCAGTTAAGTATAAAATATTAAAATATTTTATTCTGCATCTGGAGCTTTCCTTCCTTTATCAGATGCAGAGATGCCATCTGTATGATTTATATGATTTTCCTTCAACTTATCAATATTTCTGGCAGAACAGGTCTATGGCAATGGATTCTTTCAGCCTTTGTTTCTAGGAGAAATCTACGTCTCCTTCACATTTAAAGGATCATTTCATTGGACACAGAATTGTATGTTGGGGACTGTTTTCTCTCAACACAAAATATGTTACTCTGTCTCTTTTCGCTTTTGTGATTCCCGATGGGAAATCACACTTAAATTCTTCTCTTTGTTTATATATATAGGTGAGGGGTTTCTTCTCCACCTTCTGGCTGTATTTAAAGATTTGGCTTCATTTCGTTTAGAATTTTTGCAGTTTGAATGTGAAACACAGAGATGCCACTTTCGGTATTTATCTGGTTTGGTGTTATGTGGTCACTGTTGGTCACTGATCTTGGAAAACTCTGTTATTACTTTAAGTATTTCTTTTACTCCATTATCTTTGCATGGTATATCTTCCTTCACCCCTTAACTTTGATCCTATCCACGTCTTTATACTTGAATTGAGTCTCTTGGAGACGACCTATTTGAGTCTTACATTTGTATCCACTCTGACAATTTCTGTCATTTAAGCCATAGAGTTAGACCATCCCCGTTTCAAAGGATTATTTATATAGTATCTGTTACTATCTGTTTCTTTTCCTCCTGGCATTTCAGGCATGAGTCATCTACGACTTCTGAATTTGTTCCACAATTCTTGGTCATTCTGTTGTTGCTTTTTTTTTTTCATTTCATTTCATTTCATTATTTCATTCTGTTGTTGCTTTTTCTCATCGAATTGGAATTTCAGTTTGGGAAGCTTCCAAGTGAATTCCATGTCATAGCTGAAACCAGAAGTCTGTCTCCCTTCTCTTCACGACCATAGTTTGTTGTGTGCAATGGTACTGGGGTTTCAGGAGTGTGGCAGGCTTGTGTTGAGATCCTGGGTGTCCGGTCACATAGGCTGTATGAGCAAGCATGGAAATAAGGTTCCAATGGGATATAATCAGTCACCTCAAAGCAAACCAACACCCACATGATGGGTATCTTGCAGTGGTCCTTCAGGAGTTTACAATTTTATGTTTAAAAAAAGGGTCCTGGGATCATTGAGAATGTTTCCAGTTACCCAAGAGATGGAAGGATAGGTAGAAAAAAGTTTAGGAACCCATTACCCTCTAGGCATTGCAAACACCGTTGAACTGTTGTAGTCTGCTTTCTGTCTAATCTAACATTGTTATGACATAGAGCCTTGGGCAGGGGTCAGGTTTATGATTTATTGACTTGCGTGATCTGTCTCACTCTTGCTCTCTGTTTCTTTCTGCAGGAACTTGTTCTAGGTTAACCACATTTTCACATGCAGAACTCAGCTAAGGGCATAGCCCAGGTTGTTCTCATTCCCTGCCCTCTTCTCTGAGGGCTGAGGACTAACTCCTAGGAGCTCATGAACTCCAGCTGTCATTCTCTTGCCCCCAGCTCCTCGGGAACCATATATGTGCAGGATCCTGTGAAGGAAGGACGCTCTGCTTCAGGGAAACAAAGCAAACAGCGAGTGGCTCTGCCTTAGGTAAGTGAGGCGGCCGTGTTTCTATGGACGGGGGTGGATGGGAGAAAGGAGTTGACGCTGTTGGCGGAGACAGGTGGGTGAATGACGTTGGCGTCTTACGGTGCAGGCTGAACTGTGTGCGTACATCTCTGTGTACGTAGAACCTAATGTTTGTCTCTATATGTCTAAATCGGCCTCTCATCTCAGGTTAGTACAGAGTCCTTAATGGACTAGCATCATTAATTAAGCAGCGGGACGATAATATTGTCTGGGTCAGAAAAGTAAACAGAGAACAAAAGCCGGTGTTTCCACAAGACTTAACAGAAACAAGGGCAAGGGCCAGGGCCAGGGAAAGAAGCTAAAATAGCCCTTCTGGGGCGACTTGCTGGCCTTTTTCAAAATGCTCCCTCTTGATGCATCAAAGAGCCTTGGAACCAGATGGGGCCACAAGGAAGAATGTTCTCCTGTAGGTCATGTCATTATTAATCAAACTCGGACACATTACTGGAGAGCAAAAACGATTTAGAAGGAATCCATACCCATAGATTTTCTCCTGAAACCCTCCCTGTGCTGCGAACAGGCTAGCAGAACGTTGGTCTAGCAATCAACACTTCTCTTTACTCTCCCCTGGTCCGAGCAGGAGATAATAGCAGGCTTCTGAGGCGAAATCCTAAAAATCTTGGCCGTATCCTAATGCACTGAACGAAAGCCCACTGAGTGCCTGAGCAAAGCCAGCTGCCCGATATTTGGAAGCCTGGCCCCATCTGTGGAAGGAAGGTCAGACAGGATAATTACTTCCCCCTAAGAAAGTGAAGTTGTTGGATTCCAAGGAACCCGTGAAGCTATTTGTATCAGCGAACTGCTTGATAGCCCTGTTGGTATCAGAAGGGCACTCTGATTTTTATCAACAGCGTACATGTCTCTCCTATCGGTTTCAGACCCCAACCTTTATCTTTGATCCCTGACAGTGACTAAGAAAGTCCCAGAGAGTGGCCGACAATGGAAACGATTTATATTCTTCAGAGGACACAAAAGCATCTGATTCTATCTGGACCCACAGACAGAGGCTTAAAAATGAAGTTTGTGTAATATTACGAATCTCCCTTCACTGCCCTCTATTTGTCAGTTTTAGATTATTTTAAAAAATAACCATCTAAATCAATGTTTAGGTTAGGCAGATAATGACCTCGGTCTGGGTACTCAGACAATTTTTTCGCGTAACCACCAACCGCCTGCATTCACAAAAAAGACCTTAAAATTCCACTAACGCACACGGAGGTGATCGTTATCCATACACGTCATAAATGAGCACCAAGGGCTCACACATCATCTTTGCTGAGCCTTTCCTGCGTGACGTATTTGAATGCCCTTTGCTGCCCTTGTAACTCATGGACCTGTTACCATGACCAAAAGGAGAGCTGATTCAAAATCTGGGAGGAAGCAGTAGCCCCAAAGCACATTTCTGTCCAAGAAAGACCTATTTCGAACTCTGGTCTAGATATTTACGTATCAAAGTCTGAAAATGATGTAGCAACTATTAGACAATTTGTACATTGTACATAAAACATAAACAATTTGTACATAAAACACAGAAGGGACAAAGAGAAGTTACCAGTACCCAATGTACAGAAGCCATGACGTGTCCCGAAGAGGGATTTGAGGGTGTTTATAGAAAATCTGGTGGGTGGGTGGGTTGAGACATCTATAAAGTCTCATTTATTTTTCTGTTCATGTGAAAGACAATTAGAATTTATAGATATGTGCATGTCTTTATATATATGTATATACTATGTATCTATATCTGTCATGCATAGCTACAATGTTTATCTATAGTCTACATACCTATTATCTTTTTACCTGTCCACCAAGTGCTTACCGTCTAGACTATCAGAGGATAATATTTGCTGATAATTTCCCAAGACCAAGAGCCTTGCTTATAGATGCCAAAAAATGCTTATAAAATGAATATTTCTGCCATGAAGGGAGAAATGAATGAGTAAAGGGATTACCATCAAGATAAGAACCGTCTTGTCACCAAAGATTAGTATTCAATAGAAATTAAGACGGGGAAAATTGCCCATGAAAAGGAAGATAAATCTGAAAACCCATCAGAGCAATGTTATTTATAACATACTTATGCAGGGCTCTGTGTCTTTCTTACATTATTTGCCTAGAAAAACTCGGCAACAAGCCTATATGCCCGCATCTAATTTTATTTAAAATAGAAATAATCTGGTACCACCTGAACCACTTACATAAGTTTTATTGGTGTGCAGTCATCGTTAAACATTCTTTCAATTATTATTTAAAATTTGATTTCCTGCTTCATTTTCCCCCCTGGTACCACTTCTAATAGCAATTTTAATCTAATCACGGCACATCCAATAAGTTGCTAATTATAGATATATGTGGATCAAATAATCTGTCCTTTAAAATCCTATAACATGTCCTTTTCATAACATATAAAACTCCCCAAGAAGCAGAAAACATTTACTGAGCCGTAGCTTCTCCGTGTAGGTTCTGTTGAGAAAGTATGGATCGGTATGTGTTCAAAAAACTAAATATACAGCCATCATCGGACTAAACACTGAGAAGGAATACATATGACAAATATTGTTTTGTTTCTTTCCTGAAGAAAACAATTAAAAGTATTCTTTAAGAAATATTTTAATGGTTGTGTATTTTGGAAGAGAGCATTATATACTGATCCTAAAAAAAAAAAAAAAAAAAAAAAAAAAAAAAAAAAAAAAAAAAAAAAAAAAAAAAAAAAAAAAAAAAAAAAAAAAAAAAAAAAAAAAAAAAAAAGATCAGCATGAAGATACCTGATCAAGGAATCCTGTGTGACCATCGGGAACTGGAACTTTGTGAAAAAAACTTTAATATGAAACTTGAAAGGAAAAGCAGCAGGGAAGAAAGAAGGTGGCATAAACCATAGAGAGCAGATGGATAGAACCACCGGGATCATCCTTCCAAAGTAAAGCAATGTGTGAGGCAAGAACATTCTATTCCAGGGGCACCTGGGTGGCTCAGTGGGTTAAAGCCTCTGCCTTCGGCTCAGGTCATGATCTCAGGGTCCTGGGATCGAGCCCCTCATCGGGCTCTCTGCTCAGCAGGGAGCCTGCTTCCCCTTCTCTCTCCGCCTGCCTCTCTGCCTGCTTGTGATCTCTGTCTATCCAATAAATGAATAAAATCTTTTAAAAATATTTAAAAAAAAAAAGAAAATAAAGAACATTCTATTCCAGTTTGGCGTGACTACCGGCGGGTAGTCAGTACAAAAGACCTGGATTTCCACAGAAGCTCTGCCCTTTGCTGGTTGTGGGACTGGGCAACTGCTGGAAATCTGTCGTCCGTCATTTATGCAGAATTGGGGAAAGATCGTTCCCTCTCACAGCGGATGTGTTGGTGCAATGGGCTTTATCCCAGTACCTGAAAGAGTAGCCACCGTTCCATTATTGCCAACCAGGTTTTAGTCCCTTGCTGTCCTCTCCTTATATTTTAGAAACTGGGATTTGGTGGGAGCAAAATAATACTCATTTGCTGTACCCTTTTCCCATTGTCTCATGTTGCCTGTTTTCCTCTCTTGGCATAGTGTGCCATGCATTTCTAAATAAAACTGCCCTTGTTTTAAATCCACAGCGCGAGGAATCCTATCACATGAATCAAGGAGGGAGGAGGCGTGTTCTTAAGCCCCAATATAGTCTTTTAGAGTCTCGAAATATATTCACTTGATTTCATGAAATAATTATCTCATATATATAGTCTCCATTTCTCACCTTTCCTCACTATAATTGTTTTAGAGACCACCAGCTTTGTCTCGGCCACATGAATATTTCAAAATACATTAAGTCATCTGTTTTAAATATGTATTTACAGGAGGAAATATGTAGATTTGTCCAAAAAAAATAGTGTGCTTTTTGTTCCCTTTCCTGTTCTGACCCCAAATGTGGAGATTGTATCTGATTAAACTTCTACATTAACATTTTCAAAACATTTCCAAACATTCACAAGTCCATTCATCTAACATTTGGGTAACTATTATGTGAAAATTTCTGGTGAACAAACCTATATAGATTTTGGCCTTCGTGACACGATGTATAGGGAGGATGGTGTATGAGCATGATCAGTTTAAGTAAATTATAAGATATTTATACCAGAGATACAGAAGGAGAAAAGGAAGGGATTAACGAAACCTTAGAGGACAGAAGTATAGATTTTTAGAGATGTGGGCATTTTATCTGAAAAGTAGAGAGGAGTGAAGGTTTTTAATGGACAATGAGACAAAAAGATCCTTGTATGAGATCAATAACGTTAGCCAAGGCATTGAACACTAAAATTTACAAACTTACACACCCAACTTTTAATCTGTTTTATGTCTGGGGAGCAAAATCAGAGTTGAGTCAAGTTCTTAAAAGATGTTTATTGCTGTAATAAAACATCCTTATCCTGTGCACGGTGGGGATTGTTGCTAAGATTACAATGATTAATTACTAAGAATAGTTTGTTTTTGGATTTAAGGAGGTTCCTCTGAAAACAATAGAAGGAACAAATACAGCAGGAGAAGAAGGCAAAATTAATCGAGAAATGGCACATCAGGAAGTAGACCAAATAGATCTGTTGGCAGGAAAACCACATATCTTATGTTAAAAATATGGACCTTGATCATCAGAATTAAACATGGGTTAGAAATATGTAAGAAAGAGTAAGTTGCATACACTGGGTGGGGGTTGGGGGACACAAGAAGATATTTATGAAGGAATTGATAAAAAATGGCAGCCCCATTCTACTCTCTGTTTCTACGAGTTAGGCTTTTTTCAGAGTCCACGTGTAAATGAGATCACGCCGTGTTGTCTCTCTGACTTACTCACTGAGGGTAATACTGTCCATGTCCATCCATATGGTTGCAAATGGCGGGAGGAGATCCAGCAGAGGCAGAGATGGTCTGAGAACCCCAGAGTCGTTCTTTCTTACCATATCAGCACAAGCTCTGGCCAGACCTGCAGTTGTTCGCTCATCTATGTAAAGCAGTCACATTACGCAGAAGGGAGCCATCATGCTTATGAAACATCTCCCACAGTTACATGCACTATGGATAAATATCCTATAAATTCCTAGAGCTCAGGTTTGTTTCCCAGAAGCGATTCTCTCCAGGCTAGGTACACCCTCCCTAAAGCATTCTGTACATAGAGCTTTCCCTCTGACAAATTATAATAGAGAGCTGGCCAGTATATTTCTTATCAATATGTTTGCCAGGAGAATTGACCAGTTTGCCTGCCTTCTTTCTTTACCAGGAAAGAAAAAGGATGGATTTCAGATAAAATTACTGATCCCTTCCTTCCTACTGCTCATAGTGGCTCCCAAGTGGTGTTTTCCAGAGCATGAAATACCATGCAGGGTTTTCTCATGGTGTCCACTAGGTAATTCCTTCTGTGATCCACTGTATGTACCGGGCTTCTGCATGTGGCTCAGCGGGACTCAAGGATTTTCAGGCTCAAAAAATCATGCCATCTTTGAAGAAAGTACAAGTGTTTTCTCCTGTGAACGGCAGACTCGTTATATGCCCATGATAGGACCCATTATATGCAGCCATGGTTGAAGGAAACGTTTTGTGGAACATTTAAAAGATTCAGACCATTGACCTGAAATGGAAAGCTTTGGTTTCATGCCTCTATGTTCTTTCTTGGTTTCTGCAACGACTGTTATTATTTATTACTTTTCGGGTGTTGTTCCTGTTTCAAGGCCACCTGGCTTGAGACCCAGGGAGACGTGATGGTTCAGTTTGAGTCTGAAGGCAGGAGAAAACCCATGTCCCAGATCCAATGCAGTCAGATAGGAGAATTTCCTCTTACTCATGGGAGAGACAACCTTTGTGGTCTAGTCAGGCCTTCAACTGATTGGATGAGGCCCACCCAAATCAGGGAGAGCAGTCTGCTTTACTCAGTCTGCCAATTCATGTCTTCACACGTGATCTTACCATAATCATCCCAAAACACCCTTATGGGCAAACCCAGAATGATGTTTGACCAACTATCTGGACACTCCATGGCCCAGTCAAGTTGATGCATAAAATTTATCATCTGTTACTATTAGATTTTATTACAAATGTTTTACTTTAGGCCAAAGGGGAAATGATGCGTATCGTTGACTCCTTGGCCCTGCCCTGGTTCTTCCACAGATAGAAAATGTTTTTTCCAAGGAAACGAAGCCAAGAGAAACAAAAGGACTCTGTATATATTCATGGACTGTCCATAGTATACATTTCTTGAAGATTTTCCTTCTTTCTTTCTTTTCTTTTCTTCTTTCTTTCTCTCTTCTCTCTCTCTCTTTCTGAGCAGGGAGCCTGTTACAGGGTTTCATCCTAGGACCCTGGGATCATGACCTGGGCCGAGGGGAGATGCTTAACCCAGTGAGTGACCCAGGCACCCCTGTTGATGCTGTATTATTTTGTCTGTAGTTGTAGAAAATGTCAAAATGAAAAGCGAGTTCCCTCTTCAAACACCAAGCAACCTCCTATGCTACTTTAAGGCCATCTCAGGGCCTGACCGTTCCCCATGAGGATTTGAAGACAAGTCACTTTCTTGATTGCTGTTAATGTTGAAAGAGGCTCCAGACCCACCCTGGGCTGGTTGAAGGATTAGCCCTAAGTACTGGGAAGACCTTTCCCAAATGTTTCTTACCTGGTTATCTGAAGCTACAAAATACTCAACCAGACTGAACTCAACCAGTTCAGTCTCCAAGACAAAAGAAGTTCTAGAAGTCTCTGACCACAGGTCCCCATACCTTGGTTGAATTCATGGTACTCTTACCAAAACTCTCTTCCAGATATCTAGTCTCCAAGGTTCTTGGACAGTTAGTTCTCATGGAGGAGCAAGAGGGAGGTCTAAGTGGTAGGAGATGTATCTTTTCCTTGTAATAGGATCTGTGTGACACCAACCCATGGGGCCACCTGTTCCTTCCATCGATGGCAAAGGAACCCTTCCCTTGTTCTCACCTCCGCAGCCAGATATTGTCTACCTTAGCGAATAGCTTCATCTCTTTTGTAACTATCCTTCCCATTTTTTTCTTTCTTTTTCATTTTAAACCACAATGTACACAGGTCACATTAGTTTTGTGTTTACACATCATTGATTATTGAAGACTAGGTCATGCATTTTTTATTACTGATTTCCATTTCTTCCTTCCTTCCTCTTTCTTTCTCTCTTTCTCTCTCTCCCTCTCTCTCTTTTTTTCTTCTTTTTTTCTTTTGCGCACTTTCAATCCGAGTTGTGTTTTTACCCTCCTCCCATTAGTCATTTCCTGATATTTCCCCTGAGGCCAAAACTTCATTTTCTAATTCTTTCTTGCTAGGATTTCATTTTCTGCTGCTTTAGCTTCCCTTAAACCGTAGAATAAAATTTAATTTTTAAAACGTGACCTGCGTCTAGGATTTCTTCTATCCTACTTGCTTCATGAGGTGCTATCTTGGAATAACACACCTTTGGCTGGATTCCATAGTGAGGGAGGAACCGCCAGGATGATTAGGGAGAATCATCATTTCTATTCCTACCCTGTCAAAAGGAAGTTATTTATGTTGGGGGCAAGAGTTGCAAAGCATCCAATTACTTGGCACAGTAAAACATTTTTATTTTTATTTATTTTTTAAAAGATTTTATTTCTTTATTTGGCAGAGAGAGAGATCACAAGTAGGCAGAGAGCCAGACAGAGAGAGGGGGAAGTAGGCTCCCTGCTTAGCAGAGAGCCCAATGTGGGGCTCGATCCCAGGACTCTGAGATCATGAGCTGAGTCGAAGGCAGAGGCTTAACCCATTGAGCCACCCAGGCGCCCCAGTAAAACATTTCTTTACAACATATGCTCCTCCCTTCTGGGTCTGCTCTGGTACTGGAGGTATGTTCTTCTCCTGCTTGTTGGAACCCCTTAGGGTCTATGAGTAAGGAACATCTGCTTTCCCGGGGACAGCTCTTGGCTGACCGGACCCTCTCTATGTGAGCAGACACTGTGAAATCTCCGTCCTTTGGCTGCCCGCTTAGAAACCTGGACCGTCCTCACTTGCACTGCTGCTGGCTGACCCCCCAGACTGGAAGTATTGCTCTGAGCCCTGTGCTCTCTGACCCACAGTCATACCTTCCCGGCCCTGGCTGAGCAGCCTCCTTCTAGAACAGCTCCATGGAGCTGGTAAAGACTTCCCAAATCAAGTAACTGAGGGTCACACTCTACTTTCCACATTTTAGATTTGACTTAACAAACAGACCTTGGTGCTCAGGCTCCCCACCCCCCCAATTCTTGTAATGATGAGTTATTCTAGACTTATGTTCTTTGCTTACAGACGCTGGCCATCGTTCCCATTCTTTTTTTTTTTTTTTTAAGATTTTATTTATTTATTTGACAGACAGAGGTCACAAGTAGGCAGAGAGGCAGGCAGAGAGAGAGGAGGAAGCAGGCTCCCTGCTGAGCAGAGAGCCTGATGCGGGGCTCGATCCTAGGACCCTGGGATCATGACCTGAGCCGAAGGCAGAGGCTTAACCCACTGAGCCACCCAGGTGCCCCCATCGTTCCCATTCTTTTATTCTGTCTCCACGTGTGTGAGTTTCCCTTCCTTGGCTCGCCTCTGCGTGCTTGTGCCCACAGCCATCCAGGACCCTGTACCCTCTCCCTGCATGCAGGGAGACAGCACCAGAAACATGGGTGTACCGGTGCAGGCCAGTCGGGGTGTAGGACCATGTAGCATTGTGGTCGGGACCAGCGGAGAGCTCCTACACCGGTCATGTTTTTGTTTTCCTTGTGAGTGTGTGTGTTTCACCGAAGCCCCGGCACTGCGTCCACGGGCAGAAGCCTCATTCTGACCCTTCTTGGGTGCATTCGTACCAACAGCTGCAGTACCAACCCCAGAGTGTGGTCAGGCCCTGTGACCCCTTTGTGCCACGTTTTACGGCAAGCCAGCCTTTCCCATGTGTTTGCATTTTGCTGACGATTGCTTTCCTGGTCTACAGTCAGAGTGGGCCTTTGATGCGTGCGACCAAAAATAGGGATGACAGGTCCCCTTGGAGAAGAATGTGCTGGTCCCCGTTCTCATCACAAGAAGATGCCCGTAGTGTTTTCTGGTTTATTTGATTTTTTTTTTCCCGCCACAAAACAATTTGCGTTACTTACTCCTCCGATTTCGTCCCAGATGTGTTGATCTTGGATTCTTGGTGGTATTTGAGGATGTGATCGCCCCTCCGTCTCTCCCTCGTGTACCTTCACAGCATAAACTTGGAAAAGACAAAGTCTTCCTTGTGCCTATCCAGAGAGAGATGTCTTGAATACAGGGCATATGTGTTAGAAACGTTGTTGTTTTCATTAGGACTTGTCATTTCATGGGAAGGCTTTTTGCTCTCTATGGTAGATATTCCCAGGCCCATTCTAAGAAAAAAGTAAATGAGAGGGCATTTTGCAAAGTGCGAGGCAGCTCAGGAGAAAGAAGGGTTTATATTAAAAAAAAAATGCACAGAGGAAAGGAATACAGGTAAATAATGGTGTATTAATTGATACAGGATAGCCTGTATGTAGCTCAAAATCTGGCCTTGATGTGTGTGCCTATGTGGGTATGTATGTGTGTGTAAGTACAAGTTAATATTATAAAGAATTCAAGGGGGAAAATAATCAGTTCCAAAAGATTATAGTATGACAAAAACCCTGTATCTACCAGATGGGGACAAAGAGCTTAGAGGGGGAAGAAATGAATCTTTTATTTTGTAATTCCACTTAAATGAAGGGGGAGCTTTACCTGCACTAAATATACAAAGGAAAAAAAAGAGCATTATCCTAACACCCTAAAAATAACTATTATACAATCTAGCATTTTGATGCCTTGTCCTTTTCCCCCTTGCTAAATATTTAAGTGGTCAGATTGCCCGGGGGGAAAGGGGACATTGCAGATACCTTAGTGGCCATCGTAAAACAATATTTAAAAGTTGAATATAACATAAAAATGGACATCATGAACGATGTTGACACGTGCATGCTTGTGTGTATGTCAAAATCTGAATGCTAGAGCGCAAATTCAGTATAATGTGCTTTTTGTAAGAAGTTCAAGAATATTTTAAATGGGGAATTAAACAGGACTCCGCGTTCTTTTATAAAAGCATTTTGAAAGCAAATTATGAACAGTTTAGTCCCAAAGTGCCCTTTGGGGATATACTACTTGTTTATTGAAATGTTACAAAGTATCAAACATGATTCCATTTCATCACTCTCTCAGAAAGACAATTATTAAAAAAAAAAATCCCCAACTAAAAACTATACTTTGGAAAGAATCATTATTTGGGCGCATTTTTTTTTCCTTTTAATTTTACTGTTTAACAACTGCTTTAATCCCGTTGCTGAATCACATACTTATGTTTTTATTTTATAACTAAATAATAGGGACTTTCTTCTCCAGTGACATTTGGTCCCTTTGGGAGAACTGTATTTATGACAAAAAAAAATTGATAGAAAGTGTTCTGTGATTTGATGATAACAGGAATTGTAGTTCTGGGCTCCCAGCACAACCGTAGCTCATGGGTGTGATTCGACACAGTTCAATATTGTCGCTTTTATTTGCCTTTAAGGGGATCACTGCTACAGAATCCATTCTTTCCCTCCAAATTTCTTTTGTCCGTAAGAAATCTGACAAATGATGGGAGCTATCTGTCGTAGGCTTTCCTTTGTAAAAATATAATAAGTATGTATGTGTTTAAAATACACCAGACATGACCTAAAGCATTCAGCATTCTACCATTGATCTGTCATGTTCCCCCTTTAACACGTGAAGGTTAAAAGGTTAAAAGGCACAGAAAAGTCCAGCAAAGGGTCCAGAGTTCCACGGACATTTGTCCACAGTCCCATGGGTCGTCAACAGAATAGTCAAGATGGGAGCCCCGTTGACGATATCCCATGCCTTTGCTCTTAAGTCGCTACATAGTAATTTACATATGGTCATTATCTTTAATACAGACATGATTGTGTAACATGCAGGTACAATACATCACAATTTTTTAAAAGATTTTATTTATTAATTTGAGAGAGACAGAGATAGTGTCAAAGATAGCAAAACAGCAGAAGAGGGAGCACCAGCCTCCCTCACCGAGCAGAGAGCCCGACACGGGGCTCCATCCCAGGACCCTGGGATCATGACCTGAGCTGAAGGCAGACGCTGAGCTGACTGAGCCACCCCAGGGCCCCCCACCCTGTCTTCTTTTCTTTCTTTCTTACTTTTTTTTTTTTAAAGATTGTATTTATTTATTTGGTAGAGAGAGAGAGAGAGCCAGAGAGCACAAGTGGGGGGAATGGCAGAGGGAGAAGGAGAAGCAGGCTCATTAAGCTTAGGGAGCAAACATTAGACTATGAGAATAGACCGTTAGTGGGATGTGACTTTGGACCCAAATCTCAGCTGAGCTCAGGGCTGTGCACACGCAGACAAAGACGTAGCATGTCCCGTGTTCTAGACCTTTCTCGTCACCTTCTCATGGACCTGTAGATCTCCCATATATACCTACATAGGTATCTTCATCCCACCATGAGAAAAAACACAGTCCCAAAGGACTCCATTTTGGCACAAAATCCTGGCTCAAAATCCAAGCTCTTTACCACATGACAAATAGGCTTCCTTTACTGTGTGTAGAATTAATTTCCCCCTAGAAAATACACAGGGATGTTACAAGCTCTGTTCTGAAGTTCATCATTATTAACTGCATTCCCAGAGTAACCCAAGAAGCTGGATTTAGTGGCGGGAGTCTAGCACCCGTCAGAAGGCACGGCGAGCCATTGTGTGACGTTCGCTCTTCCGGTGACATTTTAATTTCACACTTAGAAAATCCATCCCAGAGGTAGCTGGTAAGGGCAGTATGCTTCTGGCTTATGCAACCACAGATTCGTTACTGCGATTTAAAACAAAAAACAAAAAACAAAAAACAAGCCAAGTATATTTAGATAGAAGCGTCCGACGCAAGCAAAAGAAAATAGGCAAGAAGCAGGAACATTGATCTGTATTCTTAAATCTCCAGGGATTTATGCAGATGGGCAGAGTTACAAAACTTTGATAGAACTGCTTACGTAATAAACACCCAAGTCAGTGGCTTGGTCATGAAGTCCTTTCACGGTTTATACATAGAGAAGGGCATGTTCTCACGCTGCACGAAGGAAGAGGGAAAAAAAAAATCACCAAAGGAAAAGGTTAAAGGAAGGAAGATATAATAGATTTCCTTCTACAAATACCTTTTTTTTTTTCCCCAAAAAGGGTCTGTAGAGAGGGATGTGAGAGAGATAACAGATTTATGGAAGGGTCAGTGGAACACCCAGGAAACCTTTGGTACGGAGAATCAGAAAATGGAAGCATTGTGGAAAAGGAC
The DNA here is from genome assembly GCA_004024625.1 of Mellivora capensis. Lineage (NCBI taxonomy): Eukaryota > Metazoa > Chordata > Mammalia > Carnivora > Mustelidae > Mellivora > Mellivora capensis. The sequence goes on along the minus strand of PISX010001998.1, from coordinate 129,296 downwards.
GCGTCTGCCCCCATGGGAGTCTGGTGTGCACAGACACATTGCCCCCTGCCCCAGAGCAATCTCATCATAGCTTTACCTCTGACCTGTGTGCATACACGTTTGTGCTTTTATCCACAGTTTTATTGAGGTAATGATTGATTTACAAAGAACTGCCCCTGGTTAATCCACCCAGTCAGACACAATGAGATACGTGTGAACATGGGCACGGATCTTTGACGCCCTCACCGTTGGTAACCAAGGGAATGGACCTCTTTTTGGCCTCCAAAGTCTCCCTCCTGCCTGCCCTCCTTTGTGGTAAGAGCACTCACTTAATTGAGATCCGTTCTCTTAACGAATGTTGCAGGGTCCGGTACAGGGTGGTTACCTGTAGGCACTACGGTATACAGGAAATCTCTAGAACAGAGACAGTGTGTTTTCTACAACGGTCAGCTCCATACAGCAAGCGCCACCCTCCATGGGGTCCAGCTCGTCTAAACTCATGCAAACGTGCTGCGAATTGCTTTTCCTCCAGAAGGTCACTCTACTGGGTTGACAAGGGCTCCCTCAAAATTCATGCCTGCCCAGAACCTGTGGAGGTGACCTCATATGGAAAGAGGGTCTTGGCATATGGGATTGAGTTAAGAAGAGGTCATCACCCTATGTCAGGACGAGCCCGAATCCAGTGACCGATGTACTTATGAGAAGATGGAAATTTGGATGGAGACACAGGGAGAAGAAGGCTTTGTGAAGGCAAAGGTAGAAAAGGGAATCATACAGCTGCCAACCAAGAAGCATGAAGGATTTCTAGGAGCCCCCGGAAGCTGGAAGGGACAGGAAGGCTCTTCTCCTAGAGCTTCCTAGGGAGAGAAGTCCTGCCCCACCTGGATCTCAGACTTCTGGTCTCCAGGACTCAGAGACAATTTCAGGATTTGGGGCCCCCCAACATGGGCTACTTACTTATAGCAGCCCTAGGACATGAGCATGAGTATTGATAGCATATCAGACCTTTATAATCACGAGGACTTTTCCATCTGATTAATGGAAGTTCTTCACTGTATACAAATTTATACAGAATGCATAAATGTAAATTAATATTAATAAATACCAATACATATTAACATTAGTTTATATCTATTAATTTTAATGTATTATTCACTTCCTTTATTATTTATTAATAAGTCATTAATCAATATTTATTAAATAATTAACAAATACCATTAACTATAAATCTATACAGAATGTACATTGCATCTTTTCTGTTTAGCCATACATCAATTCCAATCAGCGGTGCATTTCTTTCTTACGCATTCTTATGCGTAGATGATCAAGATCACCTATCTTCCCTCTGGTGGTTTCAAGAGGATTACAATTCACGTTTTATATAAATCGCCCTGCAAAAAGTACAGTGTGTAATTAGCCGAGAGACCTGAGGAGATCATCGTACAATTGTCACGGAATTTCCGAGTCCCGAGAAGGGAAAGCTGAACACGACTTTGAAACCAATTTCCCAGGGGAAGGAGCGAGTGTCAGATTTGCGAGGACTTGGGAATCACTTGGGAAATGGATTCCAAATGCACACCCCAGGCTTTGCCCAGAGATTCTGATGTGGTAGGTCTGGGCGGGGCCGAGACAGGTGCGTGTGAGTGAGAACCCAGGTCGTCCTGCGGCAGGTGAGGAAAGACAGTCCAGCTCTAGAGGCATCTTGCGGTTCCATTCTCACCCGTGTCCCTGGAAAATCCACATAACTCCGGGCCTCAGTTTCTCTTCTGTAGAATAGGAAAAAGCCATGACAACACCTTCTGTTGATAGAAGGATGGAATGGAGTTAAAAAATACATGTATACATTTATACAATATACTAATTCATATTGCATGGTATGCCATATTGTATGAATTTTATATATCCCATAAATATATTACCTATAATATTACTCTATACATATATTATCCACATATAAACCTGTGTATTATATATAAATGTCATGCTAATGACATTATTATTATACATTATACAGATACGCATAGTTAATCTGTATCTGTACACATACACATAGTTAATGTGTATCTGTATAAAATATAGTCACGATATACATATTTTTCAGCCCAGTGCATGGGTCATCTTGAGTTCTGCATGAACAGCAGAACTTTTCCGTTTTAATTTTAAACCCATTGTTTCAAAGAGGACAGTACTGGAATGGTAGAAATCAGAATTTTTTCAGAATGGATCACATGCCCGAGGCTACACACTGACTTCATGTCAAGTCCTTAAGAAAGATCAGGTTTTTCCTCAACCCTCTCCTTTAAAAAGAAAAAACAAAAAACAAAAAACACTAAAAAAGATGCATTATTGCATACATGTGCTTTATTTCACATGCTTCATATTTTTAGAACCACATTATTTTTATGTGGTTTACCCTTTTAGGGTAAAAAAAATAATGAAAGGTGTTGCTTACTGAACTTTTGGTCACATCGCTTAAAACCATGATTGGTTGTTGAAGTATTTAACTCAAGTGCAATGCTTTCTTTCCATGGAAAAAGTTGTAGATGAGGTTGTGAATATAAGAATTTATCCTCAGTAATTTTTTACACTACATTTCGTGCAGCCATATAATTTCTGAGTAATACTTCCCCCTGCCGTAAATTATTTCAGCACGTAGAAAATCTACCTGTGCACTTTCTCTGCCCTGCATATGTGTCTTGAAGCCCAGCCCCCTGCAGTTAGAAACCATCCGTCGGAGTCCAGGAGGTCGCCTGCAGCTGGCAGAGGAGAGATCCATCACTCACCGGGTACGCTGACCTTTGGCTCCCGGGAGAGTGATCCCTTTGTGGCTGGAGAGTGATGTCTTGCTCAGTAGCAAAGATCCAAACATGCTTTATCTTCATCAAGGCTGTAATTACGCCAGAGCGGGTGGCCCAGGGACGGAATTGTCTTGGGGTGCATGGACGCGTCAGGCAGAGCCTTAGGTGGGGCGACCGCCTGTCAGGTCGTGATTAGGTTGCTTGAGTGAGAATGAAGGAGTATCAGTCTTCCTGCCACTCGCTGTAAGGGACTCACCGGGGAAGCGAGGACACGTCAGCCTCAATCTCCCTGTCGTGAGAGGCTGCATGTCAGATGGTCCTGGGGCACAGAGTAGAGGGCGTGACTCCTTGCCTGAGGCTTCAGACCCGAGACAGCCTTGCAAAAAAGTCTCGCTTTCCTCTCCTGCTCTGTGTTTTGTGTTTGCTGTTGGTTTTCTCCTTGCTCAGTAATTCATTCTATGTTGTCTGCATGGCCTCCTGCCCAGCGGGGAGTGGGTCGAGTCCCTACAGATAGAGCCAAGGCTCTCTGGCTTGAAGGTGCAGCGAGGCACGTCCGTGTGTCATGTCAGCAGTGATGGACTCAGGAAGGCAGGCAGAACCAACCTCCCCTCACCCAGCCAGTGTGCACCCCAGACAGCCCAGACCACAATGGTCCACATGGACGTGATCTGCTCTAAGTCTGTAGGAGTCTCCTGCAGCTGCTGTAATGACCTGCCACAGATTTAGTGGCTGAAGGCAACACTGATGTACCATGGGGCCGTTCTGCAGGGTCTCGCCAGGCTAATGTCCAGGTACTGCCAAAGCTGCCTTCCTTCTACAGGCTCTAAGGGAGACTCCATAGTCTTGCCTTCTCCAGCTCTGTAGTGCTACCTTGTCATGCTAAGCCTCGCTTGTGCCTTCATACCTCTCTTCTGACTGTGACCATCCTTCCTCCCTCTCACAAGGACCCTTGTGATGATTGTCGGCCCACTTGGACAAGGCAGGGTCATCTCCCCGGCTCAGGATTGTTCATGCAATCACCCCTGCAAAGGCCCCTTTACCAAGAGAGCCCACACATGCACAGGTTGCCGGGATTGCGATGTGGGCATCGTTGAGGATGGTGGTTCTGCCCGGCCTGATTCTTCTCCCACTTCTGAGCTCAGTGTATGTCAGCAACCAAGGCAGACTCCCGGTGGTTCTCAGTATACGCCAGGCTTGCAGAGCCCTGGGGTTGGGGTCGGGGGCCACGGCTTCCACAGTGACACAGTAAAGAAAAAAAAAAGAGAGAGAGAGATCAATACCATAAGCCTGAATTAGAACACAAAATTAGAGGACGCACTTAAGTGTTGGAGAGATTTAGCTATGGAGAATACAGCTCTATGAACTCATATAAGATGGGGTTGTAAATTTTCATTTGTGATGGGATTTAATTTTCAGAGATATTGGGAAGGTGATCTTTATTTGCATTTAAAATGGTGCATGGATGGATTAAGGGAAAAATATGATTGATGGACAGGATTATTAGAAGCTATATTCAAAGGGTGATTGCTTTCACAAATGATCGTTGGGCAAGCCAGGTGTGGAAAATGGATGATATCTCACTTACTGTATGCCATAAGGATCCTGCACTATGATATATTTATAAATATTTTCCTAACTGCTGTATGAATTTCAGAAATAACCAAGCTGGATCTGTTCCCCCCGAAAGACTATTTGAACACTCTTTCAGGAAGAAGGGGTTTAGAATGAGCTTGGTTAGCCTGTCATTTGGAGGTTGGAAATGCCATAATGTCCGATGATTTCATGTTTATTGCTCAATCTCTTCCCGATTCTTTAACCGTTTCAGTGGGGGGAGAAAAAGAGAGAAAGAGAAAACAGTCACAATATTCCTAAGATAGAATTTTATCCTAAAATCTATCCTAAAAAATCTATCCTAAGGTAGAAATTTTAGGGTTCCTTTGTTTGGATGAGGATATAATTTGGGTTTGTAGAACCATCTTAATGAGCCATGCCAAGCTACAAAATGTCCTGTGTTGAGCGGTGTCTAAATTTATCCCCACACGTCTTAAACCTGGTCTCCCTGATGGCATATGATGACTTGGTGGATAGCTGTTGCTCTGATGTAGACGAAAGGTAAAGGTAAGCCATCCAGACGTCCCACACCGCTCTGCTGTGTCACCATGGGTATGCGAAAGCAAACACACGAGAAAAATCAGGGAAGGATCAGCCACGGGGTCTTAGTTTGTGACCTGGAAACGGGAAACCCGGGGTGACTCAGTACCTCTGCTTTCACTTCCCAGAAGATTTGGGAATGCTGTTTCCTGGTTCGAGATGACTGCACTGCATGTCCACTTATGGAGTTCTTATGTCCCACCCCACCCAAGGTCTTCAGACTGAAGATCTGCCTTGTGGCCAGAAACCCTAGGGAGTCATAAGCTGAGATGTACTTTCTTAGTACCTGTGGGATGCCCAGGTAGAGCTGGCTCATGTCAGCTGCACTTATGTTAGATTGGACATCCCAGGAGAAGATTCTTCTAAATCCTCTGTCCTCCATGGAAAGAACTTCTGAAGCTGAAGCATCTAGGTTCAAGGCTTATTTTCAATCAGATTTGGCTTTTGTACTTGAACCTGGGTCCAACCTTCTCAGGGAAGCCCGTCGATCTGGGATCTGTCAAGCGTTTCCCTCAAGGACACGTCGGGAGAAATTTTTCACTCTTCATCCTTGCGTTGGTTTTCCACACTACCGATGAAGCTAATGAATGCCCTGGACAGATGTAATTAATAAGTAGATTTGAGCTATTTGAGAGGAATAATGAATTCCTTATATGTTAGACATTTACCCCTTCCTCATGGGCAGACTTGCTTACATAAAGATCCTAATTTAGAAGTGTGATTAAGAAGCCTGATGCCTCGCAGTGATGGGTCAGGGGAGATAAATTGCTCAGTATTTTCACATCTCACATTTTAATTTTGTACTCCATATTGCACATCTGACGCTAGCACAAATAGCTCCTTTGAAGGTCACCGTGTGCTTTTTAATGTGTTAAAAGTAAAAGTGTCACTCAGACTAGGTGTTTTAAAACCTCTAGTGGGGAAAAAAAAAAGATTTAGAGAAAATTAACCAAAATGTGACCTCATGTGCTTCAAGATACATTTCAGTATGTCTGAATTTTTGGTCACAACATTTACACCTGTTATGCATGTGGTCCTCGCCACCCTGTCTTTATTAAAATGAGATGTTTTAGTCTTGCGGTTTTAGAAAAGATAATTTCCAAGTCCTATCATTGGGTTTTGATTTTATGTCATAATTGGGTTTTCAATACTAATAAATCTTCAAAACTAATAAATCATCACCTAATGGTTTAATAAGAATTAAGGGTAACGATGAAAGCGAATTCTGAAATGGTGCCTTGATAATTCTTTTAAGGGGCATTCACCAATAATGACCGTGAAAAATGTTCCGAGTGCACGTCCTCCTTGCAGTAAGAGGAAACAACGATACTCATGAAGACTGTAACTAGGAGATTCCTACTTGCTTACAACATATGAGGTCTCAGATTTGACCCAAGCAAAGCTGTCAGTCGGGGCTGTAGAACAGGATATCTGAATTTAGGTAATTTTTGACCAGAAACCCATTAAAAAGAAAACATGTTACTCATGAGACATGACCTTTAATTCATAAATCACCCAATCCTCCTGATGAAGGGGATGAGAAGTCTGAGGCTAAACAAAGATGTAGTTTTACATCCTCAGTCTGTCTCCAAACCAGGGCTGGAGAATGGGGTTCCACCAAGAGCTGAATCCCCAAAACAATGCTCTGCCTATGCGTAGAGCCAGGTGAGCGGCGGTGGTTCAGGGAGAGCTGACTCCATTGTACGTTTTCTTTGCTTTGGGCTCTTGGCATGGGATGGCAAGGCTTCCCACCTGGGATATTCCAGGTCTCCCCAGTCAATGATCCATAGGTTTCCGGGGACATCACTGACTGCTTGCAGCATTTTCTGTTTGAGCAGAGTCATGTTTGGAATGGGTAGCTCCTTGTTCCCTACAGCAATGGAAATACTGACCTTAAGCTCGCAAAAATGTCATTATAATCTATTTACTCTGTCCCCTCTTTTTCCTACTGTGAGTTACCAAGGAAGCCAAGGTCATTATGATGGTTTTCTTGACAAGAGTCATGCCCACCCAGTCCCAAGGGAGCCATCAACAGCTTCCCTGTGCAGGGGAGGGGGAAGGAAATACTTGGATGGTATTTGGCCACATCTTTGGCTAACACGCAGAGCCCATGTGGCCCCCTTCCCCCACTGTGCCCTGGGGGACTCTTTGCCATCACGGCCTCTACGAAGTGAATATAATGGAACAATATCTTTATTTTTGTGCTTATGGGAATGAACACAGTCCGCCTCTGTGAAATGTGGGACTTGGCGTGTCACTAAGTGTTTCCTCACTTCTTCAAAGGAGAGCAGCAATTTATATTCTCTTTATCGCCGTCTTCTGTTCCAACTTGACGTATTCTCTGTGGATATATCTGAGGCACCTCGCATGCCCACCATAGCACAGTGGACTTTAACTCAGTAGCGAGTGACCATTCTATTTTTTTCACAAAAGTTCAAATCTTACACGTTACACATTTCAAAAGCAAAGGTCATACGCATGAGACATATTGTTTCATTCTTAATCTTGTTAAATGCTGAGATCCCAAAGTGGTATGTTACCTGAACATGATGTTGAAGATAGTGCCCAGTATTCCTTTTTGTTTTAAGTTTATTTAAGTGATCTCTACACCCCATGTGGGGCTTGAACCCATGGTCCCAAAATCAAGAGGGACATATTCCACTGACTAAACCAGCCAGGTGCCCCAGAAAGTGCTCATGATTCTGAAATACTGACACACCCTTTATGTTCAGTGGACCATAAAATACTAATAATTTATCATCCTTCTGGGAAAGCCTAGCAATGCTGAATCAGAGGCTAAAATTTTCTAAATATGTGTTCGGAGAAAATAGCAAGAGGACATGAGTTTCAGGCATGAGCTGACATGACATAGTCTCTGATTTGCAATCCTAAGGTACAAAGATGGCTAAGGAAAAGTAGAACTTTTTTTTTTTTTGGTCCCTACTACACAAATGTGTGATTATATGAACCTGGAATTAGTGAGGAGTTCATTCTGTTAAGCTTTTCTGCACAGACGTTGGTAAGTCATTGAGGCTGAGTTTCCAGAGCTGTCCTCTCTGGGGTATGGTAGACCTAGGCAAATTCCCACCTCTAAGATTGCCTTGAGGACCAAATGATGGACAGGAGCCCAAAGCAGTTTTCCATAAATGTCTTTTATCATGGTTTCTTTTATACTGTATCCATGCTATATTCTGTTCCTTTAAAAAAAAGATTATTACCTTAATATTTATTCATATACTGAGAGTCACTGATTTATCCATTCATGTTGAATGTCAACCACATTTGTGCAATATTTTAGGAACTGTGCCTTATCTAAATATCTATTGATAAAAGAATCTGCGGGAAAGGGGAAGGTGCTAAGAACTTTACGGCACCTAAAAAGGATTAGTTTGAAGTAATTAGATGATCACAGTTCTGTAAATGTACTGTCTTTGAAGCAGACACTTAAAATGGCTGGCTGTTAACTGTCGTAAATTATAATTCAACGGAAATGTTTAAAGAGCACATGGATTGGTCATACATACTCCATACAATTGGAGTAGATCTCTATAAAATAATACCTAAAGTAGACTAGAAACTAAGTTTGTGATTTTAAAAATCCCTATTTACAACAACTAAGGGATAGGCAAAATTCTCAATACTCCTTTGTAGCTGAGAAAGCAGATGGCCTTTTGCCTTATCGATACTGACTTTCTCCTATTGTCTGAGACTTCTAAGGCTCTTCCAGACATCCCTTGCTTTCCAAGGCTCGTGGTGGTGTATATGCTCCAAGATGTTGTGTCCACAGAACTGGCCCTTATGATAAATTTCAGAGAGGTCCATTTTTCTGTGTATTAATTGCTGAGTTTAAGTATGTCTTAGTTATGTCTTCCTGAAGACCATTCCTTCAAACCTTTGCGTTCTCCAATGTGGATAAAATCTTGACCATTTCTTATTTACTCTTTTAGAAATGACACAGTGTTTTCCAAGGGGGGGAAATACATACTCGTCTACCTTGGACTATGTATTCAGTAAAAATAGCCTTCAGAAGGGAATCAAAAAGAACAGAGTGGAGAGGGACACCTGGGTGTCTCAGTTGGCTAAGCATCTGCCTTCAGCCCATCATAATCCCAGGGTCCCCGAATCCAGTCCTGCATTGGGCTCCCTGCTCAGCAGATTGTCTACTTCTCCCTCTTCCTCTACCCCTCCACCCTGCTCGTGCTCTCTCTCATGCACCTTCTCTCTTCTAAAATAAATAAATAAATCTCAAAAAAAAAAAAAAAAAGAGGAATAGAATGGAGGAAAAAAAAAATTGAAAACTGGTATAGAGAATCAACAGACCCCAAACATGGTTCTATGAAAAGATGACCAAAACTGACACATCTTTACCTAGACAGACCAAGGAAAAAAGAGAAGAACCAGATTGCTAAAATCAGACATGGAAGTGTAGACATTGCTACCAATCTTATCAAAATGAAATGGATACCAAGAGAATGCTATGAATGATAAAATAGATGGCATGATTGAGATCTTGGACACACATAAACCACCAAAGCTGAAGAAAGAAGAAATAGGGAATGTAATGACACCTGTAAAAATTATAGTTCAAAAATGAGGGGGAAATGAAAATATTTTTCGATGACTCAAGGCTGAGTAAATTCACAGCCCAGCAGACATACACCACCAGAAATTCTAATGAACATGCATCATCTTGAAGGGAAGTAAACCAGACAGAAAGATACCTACACAGGAATGAAGAGGGCTAGAAATGGTAATTACACACGTACGTAGGAAATAACTCTTTTATTTCATTAAATCATAATTCATTGTTTAAAACAAAACAGCCTGAAAATTTATTCTGCATTTTGTAATACATGTGTATAAAAATATGTGACAAAATAGCCCAAATAAAGGAGTATAGGAATGTGTCCAATATGACGTTCTTACAGGATATGCAAAATAGTATACATTTTTTGAAAATAGCTGGTGATAAGTTACAATACCGTAAACCATTGAACAAGCACTAAATCTAGAAGCAAAAGAGTCACCCAAAAAAGCCCATAGCACAGCCAAAAATGGAATACTAAAATAGACCCAGTCCGAGGAAAAAGGAAAGGTATGACAGAGAACAAATAATAAGATGGTAGATTTGTACCTTTCTTGTAATACTTATAACTGCATCAAAGGTAAATGGCCTCAACCAGTCCTATTTCAAGAGAAATATAAAGTGAACTAAAGTCTGAACCAGTTATATATTTTTAAATATTCTGGCTGCCACCCTTCAAAAAGTGAATTGAAACAGGTAAAATCAATTTTAAGAATATTTTAGGGACACTTGGCTGGCTCCGTCAGTAGAGCATGTGACCCGACCTCAGGGTCATGAGCCTGAGCCCCATATTAGGTGCAGAAATTGCTTTAAACATTTTTAATAAGAGGACATTTTATATAATTCAATATACACAATTACTGTTTTAGGATGTAATAATGTTAAAATATGAATGACATGTCATCATTTTTTCGTGTTGACCATTGGAAAATTACCCAAGGATTAGATAAAAATCACAAGGGAAATTAAAGCGATTTTGGATTGAATCATATGGAAAATGTAACCGCTTTTGTGTTGTAACATCTGAGGTGATGGAAATATCCTTTATTTTGATAGGGATGTCCATTACAAAAGTGTATCCATTAGTCAAAACTCCAACTACTTCCTTTTATTTGTGTAAAAACTGAGTGTGTGAGAAACTACTACAGTGGAAAACCCAAATGATCAAACACCATCACCAACAAAAATATAACATTTGTGAAAACAAGGCAGAAAAATAAAATTCTACGTATTAAAATTGCATTTGTATGAACAAATGAACTGTATGTAATTCACATTAACATATTTATATTAATATAAATTCTAGAACTTTAGTCAGGACAAATTTGTGTGCAGTAAGAAGGCAAAATATTTGGAAAAAGATTATCCTCCAAGGAAAAATCAGAACAAGTCAGAGGAAAGCATGAGTATAGTCTTCTGTTGGCTGTCAGGGGCAATCATGGTGATAAGCGTAGTACGCACAGGCAAATTTATTAAATAAGTAAAAGGTGTTATATTTTTGTCTCTGCATTATTATTATTTTAAAATATTATTTATTTGAGAGAGGGAGACAGAGCACACAAGCAGGGGGAGGGGCAGAGGGAGAGGGAGAAGCAGGCTCTCCACTGAGCAGAGAGCCCAACGCAGGGTAGCCAAGGCAGATGCTTAACCAATGGAGCCACTCAGATGCCCCAAGGGGACAGTTTTTAAATAGAACGCATGGTGTTTCTGTTGCTTGACAGTGGTGGTCATTTCACAAAACATACAGTATTTTTACATCAATCACCATATTTGGCCCACCACGGTATGAGTTCACTGCCAGCCTCCAATGACCTATGACATCTGTACCCCTTCTGGCATTTCCTCCTAGCACCTTCTGGGGTGTACAACTTTCTCCACGTTGTTTAAGGTTCAACATGTTCCCATCAACCACAGTCCATCAACCAGAAATTTGTAAGGCTTCTCAACTGTTGGTGACTTCCCCTTCTATTTACTTCATAGAATTGTGGTTGCTACATGGTCCTCTTTCCTTCAACTGTGGGTCTGTGTCTCTCAAGGGACAAGAAATGAATAAACCCTTCCTGACTCAAGTAGATGTCTGCATGCCACCATGTGTCCCTGCTGCCACTTGCCTAGGCACGTATTGAAGCCCATGGGATAGTGTTGTGACCACCAATCTGTCCATTTGGGATAGCATCTAAACACATGTGTGGGCATGACCTTGTTTCATAGAGCCAATGATGCTCTTCTACTCAAAAGGAAGAAAGACAAATCTCATACTTTGGTAGACAAACATCTTCATCGTATTTTCTTAATTTACTTTCTCAAGCCCACTGGACACTTGGCTCACCATCTTGGCCACTGCCCCACCTAGATAAGGGGACATCCCCCTCGTTCTGACTTCACATGATAACGTTTTTGTGGTGCCTGTGTTTGCCTATAACCAAGCCATATGTGAGGGGTCCCCTGCAAGATTTGACGGACTCTGATCTAAGGTGTAGACAATCCAGCAGTCAGTAGACCAAACACTGTGGGGTTGGAAGATGTTATCTTGTAGCAGGTTTATGTGGGAGAAGACATGTGGGAGAGAGAAAAAGAGGGAAGTCAAGATGGTTTCCCTCCTTCCCTACTTCCTTCCTTCCTTCCTTCCTTCCTCCCTTCTTTTCTTTTCTTCTCTTTTTTCTTTTCTTTCCTTTCCTTTTCTTTTCTTTTCTTTCCTTTTCTTTTCTTTCTTTTCTCTTCTTTTCTTTTACATTTGGGAACCTGACCATACATGAAAAACTTGACAGAATTATTTCCAGAACTTACCTTGCAGAGAACCAACCACATGAAGCTAGATAATGACATCTGTCCGTATTGTAGAGTTTACCCGTGGGTTACCACTATGCTTTTATCAATTATGTCCATCTCTTACTTGAATACGACTTATCAGAATCAGGCCAGGGCATTCTCTTACCAAATTTATAGCATCTGTCGATCTCCTACCTTCCTGATCTCTCTCTACCCTTTTCCAAAATCGGGAGAATTTTATGAGACTACGATGTCCGCAACACTGTTTCACAAAAGTCCAATAGATCTCAGAAAATAACGTTCCAAAGGTCCTACGACCCCTGGGGGCTTCCAAAAGACATTGAATAATGTGAACATATTACACGCGCACCAATCCCAAGGGGTAAATGGGTAAGAAGGAGAATCCGCTGAGTAATGAGATAGCTCGGCAAGACGAAATAGATCATGATGCACCGTGTGCCCCTTTATACCATAAATTTTATAGTTTATTCTTTAAAAAAGAAATAACCTATCTCAGCATTTATTGCTTTTTCTTAATCCTATAGCCATCTCTGTGAAGACAAAATAAGTGTTAGACCAAAATAAAAATGTGAAGGGGAAAGAGCGTACTTTATTTTTCTCTTCTCTTCCTCCCAGAATGGGCTCCTGTGGAAGACACCTTCGGTTCATCTGAAATGTATACATCCAAAGAAATGTATTTACAATGAATCTGTGGGTCTTCCTCTATTTCTTTTTATTTTTTAATGAAACCTAGACAAAAATCAGCAACTATCTGAACAAATAAGGCTTTGGTTGTTTTTACTTCTATATTGAAAATCTTCACTTTAAATGCATGGATGTAAGAAAGAAAGTCTCTGGCTACCTCCTCTTCTTTCTGATTTTCTTTTTAATTATTTCAGTGAAACCATGGAAAATGAGTTGGATTGAGTCCAATAAAACTAGACAGGAGATTTTCTCTTCTGTAACCTTATCATTTCTCCATAAAAGGTTGAGTTTATCACATCTTCTCGAGCTATTTATGGGATTTGAAAACATCCAAACTGATGCATTTCATATTTCATTCAGAATCATGTCTTTGTATAAAGCCTTGATTTTTCTTTTCCTCTAAAATTGTTCAAACTTTCATTTCTTATTTTATACCTTACATGGAAAAAAATCCCTTAATCTTTTTGTAATGGAATTCTAGGACCATCACATCTATCAATTTGAGCCTGTTGCATATTTAGTCTTTAGAATTGTTTTACGTGAACTTGCCATTTGTGAACCCTGAGCATATCATATTTTATAAAATAGATGCATAAGGCAGTAATGAAATGTATCTGTCAGTGGCTCATTGATGGCTGTATTCATATTCCTGTCATGGATTGTGCTTCTACAAAAAATGTAGTAAAATGTATCTTTCTTTTTCTGTTTTTTGTTTTTTTGTTTTGTTTTCTTTTTTTGTATTGCAAATGCAATTCTGATAATTTTATCCCCGAAGGCAGTACCTGCATAGAGGCTCAGCCTGAGTACAATTAAACCATATATACCATAATTATAACTTGCATTTGCCTTATCATTTTTACTTCACTATTTTTGTGTGTGTCACAGAAGTTTCATTTTTGAAACTATATGATCATATTTGAGAGAGAGAGCACAAGAGCAGGAAGGGGCAGAGGGAGAAGCAGGCTCCCCGCTGAGCAGGGAGCCCCATGCGGGACTCGATCTTGGGACTCTGGGATCGTGACCTGAGCCGAAGGCAGAGGCTTAACCAAATGAGCCACCCAGACACCTCTGTTATGATTATGGATTATTCTCCTGCAAATATTTTTAATGCTTCAGAGAAGGGAAGATGATTTAAAGATTCTGGGGCTGGTTGGATCATGTAGCTATCTTCCACTTTTGATCCTTGTGACGCCCACCCATCAGTGGAAAGAGGGCGAGAGAAAGGAGATACTCATCATAAATCATAAATAGAAGTCCCTGAGGTTGGTTAGCAGGGAGAAGCATTTGCTAAAAGCTAGTGCACTCCTTTCTGATGGCCACTGTCACAAAATCCCACAGACTGAATGGGATTGCATCATGAAAAGTTGATTCTCTGATGGTCCTGGGGGCTGGAAGCCTCAGATCGGGGGGTGGGCGGGGTTGGTCCCTTCTGAGGATGCAAGGGGGAACCTGTTCCATGCCTCTCTCCTACCTTCTGGGCGTTTCCTGGCCCCACTGATCAAGTCTAGGCTAACACACATGTCTGTCTACCTCTGCATGTGATGTTCCTCCTACATGACTGTCTGTGTCTTCCCGTTTCATGAGGACATTGGGCAGAGTAGGGCCCCACCCAACATGGGCATGACCTCGTCTAAATCAGTTCTGTCCGCAATGACCGCGTAATTTAGGAAGCTCCTGTCTTACAGTGTTCTCTGGTCATCGCACACAGCTGGTTAGAGCCTGCTGGTAGGTAGGGCTCTGATCTCCTGGATGAGCATCTGTTGTCCACAAGTCCACCTGAGGAACGTGGCGGATGGCCTCTGTTGGGATCTCCATGTCTACTGCTTTCTTCTGTCCTCTTCCTTGCCCTCTTCTCCCTCATTCTCCTCCCCTTCCTTCTGTCCCTCCCCGACTCCATCCTTCTATTTCCTCCTCCTACCACTTCTCCTTCTGCCTCTTTTTCATACACACATACACACACTGCATGGACCCCACAGACCACTTTTGGAACCACTAACACCATCATGATAAACACTGTTCCCATCTGCAAACACGGTCTACCCCTCTACGGACAGGCCTGTCCTCTGCTTCTCTCTGTGCATGTCTTGCACAGCTACGGGGAGACATTACTGCGAACGTGACATTGTAAACAGGATCACATCCTTAAAGGAAAGCTTATTATTATTTTTTTTTTACTAGACTAGTCAGCAGAGACAGGAGGTTATTAGTGGCTTTCTTTATTAAGCAGTAAAGTCGCTAATTCCAATCACTTAGTTGTAGAATTTTTTCTGATTTTGACCTCATAAAGGCTTGATTCTCCTTTTCCAATCATATTATTTTGAGTTATTTTTTTACTTTTCTGAGGATGCTGCCCAGTACTCCTGGTGTGCCATGACCTAAGAATGTCAGGAACCCTCGTCTCATTCCTGATCTCAGGGCACTCCTTTACCATTTTGCCCCCAAATATGCTCTTTAATGTGTTTGTTGAGGTTTCTTTTTTTTAAAGTAGAAATCCTGTATATGTTAAGGGAAGCTCCCTCCTACTCGATGCTGGTAATATATTTTATTAACTATAGTTAGGAATTCATCTCCTTTTAAAATATACTTTTCGGGCGCCTGGGTGGCTCAGTGGGTTAAAGCCTCTGCCTTCGGCTCAGGTCATGATCCCAGGGTCCTGGGGTCGAACCCCGGATCAGGCTCTCTGCTCACCAGGGAGCCTGCTTCTTTTCCTCTCTCTCTCTGCCTACTTGTGATCTGTCAAATAAATAAATAAAATCTTTAAAAATATATATATATAACATACTTTTCTACCTTTATGGCAATGTCATGTGTATATTTTCCTGTTTCTTTTAATGGGGTTGTTTACTTTAAATGATTCAAATTTTAATCACCTTTATATAGTTGTATTCCCCAAATTAATCCTGCTTGAAAATGCTGTGTTATAAAAAAAAGAAAAAAAAAGAAATTGCTGTGTTATTTGATATCTAGTTTCCTTTGACGTATCAGTAGAATATATATACATATATTTATATTTACAAATTACATCACAGAATATATCTTACTATACTACTTACTATACATCTTATTATGTATAATAATCATACATAATTTTATAAATTTTGCATCAATAAGAAAGATGGTTGGAAGATTGGACCCTGATTTTCTTCCTTTTGGTTATATTTATTAGCGTTTAGTATGCTGAGCTCAAGAACATTTCAGAATAGATTCATGAGCCTTCCTAGTTTTGTCAAATATATATTGTTTCGGTACTGGTATAAATTCTGTCTCCTGTTATGCCTTCTAATCCTTTTCTCAATATTTATAGAATCTGTATTCAATGCATAATTTGCAGTCATCTCTTGACATCCTTGGGTTTCCTTTTCATGCAATCAAAAATCTGCTGTGATCATAAAAATCTCCTCCTTCCTCCAAACATGGATGCCCTTTGTGATCTTACCTGTTGTCTTATCTAGTACCTTTAATGTTACATGCACTTACAGTCTATGTCCTTCTATATATGTCCATTTATATATGTGTCCTTATATCATATATATACTATAGAAATGTATATATTAGCATTATACATATTGTAACATCATACATAACAATAGTATATATATATGTATTTATATATACTATATATGTATTTATATAACATAAATTTATATAGCATACAAATACATATATAAATATAAATGGTTATGTATGATGTATGTGTACTATTATATAGTATATATATGTATATATACATATATATTATATAGTATTATATGTATTATATATATTATATAGTATATATATGTATATATATACTATTTCTGTCTTCTGGTTTTTTCTTTAATGAAGACAAGCATTAACTTTAATTCAATGCCTTTCCTTTCTTATGGAAATGACCTGTGTAGACCGTGATTATATTAATGCATTTAATAAATTCACTCATAATGGAAATGCATATTTATCCTCGAACTTCATCTTGGGTTACCACCGTGAATTTTTCATTTTTTTAAGATTTTTATTTATTTATTTGACAGACAGAGATTACAAATAGGCAGAGAGGAGGCAGAGAGAGAGGAGGAAGCAGGCTCCCTGCTGAGCAAAGAGCCCGATGCGGGGCTCGATCCCAGGACCCTGGGATCATGACCTGAGCGAAGGCAGAGGCTTAACTCACTGAGCCACCCAGGCGCCCGACCACCGTGAATTTTTCTTGAAACATCAGCTGGATTCTAGCTGGTAGGTGTTGGAAATATTCTATCCAGGAGTCCTTGTTTGTACTCTATGTCTTGAAGCTCATGTCACCACTTTGCTCGCTTCACAACGAAAATTTAGAGCTATTTCTCCTTTCATATGTTCTCAACCAGAGTAAATATTAACAAGTAAATCTCGTTTTCAAAGAAAAAGAAAAACAAACTAAAGCCATCTGGGAATGCTGACTTTGATGGGGAGAGTGGGTGACGCAGGGAATGAGGTCTGGTCTCTCTGGGATTATATAATTAGTCAGTTTCCAGCTCCTATTTCTTCCAGGGAAAAACAAATATGTATGTACAGAAAATGACCCATGTCATCAGAGCCCTCAAATGCTTTTGCACAGAATGGATCAAACAACTTGGCTTTGGTTCCAAATATATATTTGGGCTCTTTCGCCTTTCAGTGATTATCATATGAGACACTTTATTTGCCACATTGCATTTTTAACAAAGAACCAGTACTAGGCATTTCCATTAAGTTTTATCCTCATTTAGGTCCTTTTGAAAAATTTTAATCTTTATAATTATTTCATTGCTGCAGTGACAATGTGTTCTTGTATTTTGGATTTTGCTTGGAAAATCCAACTCAGAATGCTTCCTTATGGCATTTCCATCATTCAGCACAATGAACGACTTGGTGTAGTTTCTGGCATAAAACGGCAAAATAAATTACTGTCTGTGCATGGATCGATGCTCTTGGCTATGGCTCTCTGAAAGGTAACGATTTAGCATTTCAAGACTTGGGCTGCCTGATGGGCTCAGTCCATGGAATGTGCAATTCTTGATCTCAGGTTTGTGAGTTCAAGCCCCACACTGGGTGTAGAGGTGCCTTAAAAATAGAATCTTTTACGATAAAAAAATATGTAAGATAAGATAAAATAAAATCTCAGGCCTACTTATGCATACAGCTCATGGCCAAAGTATCTCCAAAATGAGCTTAAGGAAAAAGCATCAGTTATTGCTTTTTAAAGCAACAGTTTAAAAGCTAGTAGTAGCATTTAAGGCATCTGGTTGGGTTAATCAGTAAATCATACAAGTCTGGGTCTTGGAGTCATGAGTTCAAGCCCCACGTTGGGATCGATATTATGTTAACAAACAAACAAACAATCAAACAAACAAAAAAAAGCAAATGGTTGTAGAATTTTATATACTTTAGGAATTTAAGTACAGCATTGTTTTCCAAAAGAGCGAGGGATACAGGGATATGCTGTTGAAAACACTATTTAGAGTTTAAAGGAATCATGGCAGTAGAGCCCTATGCAATAAGTAGTTCTAATGTATCAGTTCTATTGACTACTGCCCCAAATTTACAACCTTCATGATCAAAATTTCCATTTTCTTCTTTAGTCTTCTAGGTCTCCATTACCCTGCATTTAACTCAAGGATTTCCCATCATAGTACAATTGTAAGAATCCCAGGGTGTTTCAAAGATGGCTTTTTCATTGACTCTGAGGTAGGAATGACTCATCCCATGAACCCACACCATCGACTTACGCCAGCCTTTTTGGCGCGACTGTTAGGAACGTTACCCCAGCTTTCTTTGCTGACAACCCCAATGTTAAATTTTGCCACTTACGAGACACATTTCTAGTATGATAGTAACCTTCAGCTCTTTCACAGCGTCTCTATAAAATACTTTGTACTGAAGAAGCGTGATTACCCATATTAGCGCTAATGGAAAATGTCTCGAAGCCAAATCGTTTTCAATAAATGTGCCTTAGGACACTTTGAATAGAACTATCACTGGAAATTAAGGTGGTGCCCTGAGGAAATTATGTGCTTTTTGGAATTTTAGCACAATTTTACTTTGTTATTAAAAAAAAACAAACTTGTAAAATAACTTGTTTAAAAGCAAAATCCCTATTTCACTCTTATTAACAGCAAGACTTCTTAAAGTTTAGTTCTATCCACGTATTAATTACTCTGAGAGATGACATTTAAGCTTGAGTCACCCAAAAAAATAGGACAGTCACACTAGATGTTACTTTTTAATTTCTAATAAAATTTCCAACATTATTGAGGTATAATTGACATAGAGTGTAACACTATGTAATAATTTAACGTAATTGACATATGTGTACATTTAAAGTGTACAACCTGATGATCTAATGTATGGATATATTGTTGCCACAAGAAGTTTAGGGAACACATCTGTCACCTGACGCTTAACCATTTTTGTGTGTAGTGAGAACTGTTAAGATCTCCCATCTTAGCAACTTGCAAGTATCCAACTCATTGTTGATAAACGCTAGTTATCGTGCTACATCTCAGATCCCAGAACTTACCATCTTATGCAAACTTGGTACTTTTTGACCCCTTCGTCCCTTATACCAATCTATGCTCTGTTTCTGTGCTTCTTTGTTTCTTTAAGACTCCACTTGCAAGTCAGATCACACAGTATTTGTCTTTCTTTATCGGACTTATGTCACTTTGCATAATGTCCTTTCTGAGGAACCTCCATGCTGTTGGTGACATATCCAAAAAAGTCATTGTCAAGACCTCTGTCAAGGAGCTTTTCTCCATTCTTTCTTTTAAGAGTTGTATGGTTTCAGGTTTTCATTTCTTTGCATGTGAATATCCAGTTTTCTCACCAGCAGGTATGAAAGAGACCATCTTTTCCCCATTGAGTATTCTTGGCTCCCAAGTGAATATTACTTGACTACACAGTAGATGCCAGTTTTAAGTTGTGATAATTCTAGATCGACTATAAATACTGACATATGTGGGATTCTATAATAATTTAACTCTGTAGGGAAGTGGAATGGCTATAAAATCAATACAACTTATCCAAAGCAAGAATCAATTCATCCTGGCCTATATTAATTGTTTCTTTAACAAATTTCAGCCAGAATTACCCAAAGAAAGAAAAATGACCACAGCTGATATCTGTTCAAGCTCAAAGTCATAAGAAGTAAATCTGTCCACTCTGAATGTTTTTAAGGTGATTTTCATATTAGCAATGATGCCCAGTATAATTGTCTCCTAGCGTTTGTTTGGGTAAAGCATGAAGTGTGATCATCACACAAGAGAATAAGAAGGATGGAGTGCGTTTGCTGGAAATCTCCACTGTTTTGTAGGTTTTGTAGGGCTGGCGGCTTTGAACCCTCCCAGGGGAGCAAGGATTGTCTAGACACTTTACAGTGGTGATGGGCCTAATATAAGACTCTCTGTCTGAAATTGACATATTATAGTTTCATCTCCTTTTCCTTCCTTCTGATGGAAGTGCTAATAAGTAGAAAAATGGCCAAGAGGCTGTCAAAGAAAAAAAAATAATACTAGAAAAAGAATAACTCATTGGGACGTGACTGCATTTTTAAGCAGTTGGGGAATGAAACCCTGTATTACCATTGTTCTTTTCAGCTTTGTTTTCAAGAAAACGATTCCTATATTATCCTTCAAAACCGATGCTGAATCACCTTGCATAGATTTGGGGGCTAAATCTCAAACACACACACAAACACACACACACACACAGTGGGGGTGGGAGGAGAAAGAATAAGTAGGCTCCTACAGTTAATCTCATTATTTAGAGTTCTAGGCAAGCCGGCTTGTGTTTTATGGTCAAGATTTCTCATGTAATGCTGATAAATAGGTAAATTGCAGAAGTCATCCAAAAAGCATGTGCCCCTGGCTCAACAGAAGTTCACAGTGCCATGTGGAGAAGAAAGAGAAGGAGAAAGGAAACACTCTTTCTTCTAAAGTCAATAGCACTTGTGCTTTTCATCTTATCCAACCTGATAGGGACACCAGTGGGAACCCGCCATCATGTTCTCCTCACTGTCCTTCCTCTGGAGTTCCGTGGTGACCAGCTTACCCTGTGGGAAGGTCCTATGTTGCATCCCAAACCAATCTGCCCCAGTCCTTCTCCTTCCTGCAGAAGTTC
This sequence comes from Mellivora capensis, assembly GCA_004024625.1. NCBI lineage: Eukaryota > Metazoa > Chordata > Mammalia > Carnivora > Mustelidae > Mellivora > Mellivora capensis. Next base: position 108,203 of record PISX010001998.1, on the reverse strand, counting down.
ATGACTTCATTAACACTTCCTTCTTTTCTGAATATTGTATCCTGGAGTCCCCTCCCAACACCTCTGAAAAATCCATTCATGGAGTGCAACAATGATCTCCTTTGGCCAAGTCTTGTCACGTTCTCCTCTATGTCTTCTCTTTGACTTGGGGAGTAGCTATCTTCTTCTCAGAGATAGCATGGAGAGGATTGGATTGGACTGCAGGTGTGAATCCTGCTTTTCCTCTAGTGGGCTTGTTTGTTAGTCCCCACCACTGAGTCTCCTTTATGCCCCTTCCCACCCATCTCCCTTACTGGAAACATCAGTATATAAGGCTACACGCTATCATCTGTATGAGCACTCTGTACACTTTCAATTTTATTCCTACATTCTCTACAACATTTTAAATGATTTCCGGGACATATTTTCCTGACTAATCCTACTCTTACCTAAAACTTTCAGGACCCCTCTCCTGAAAAAAATATGCATTGAGTGGAATCAATCAGTACAAGGACTCATTCTTAAGTACTCTGAGGAAAAGGAAGAAAAAATGTGTGTTTTCAGTAGTTTTTTATAAGTATACAAATTTCTCCTGCCTAGTGTAATTTCTTACATGCTGCTCTCCTGACATACCCTGAGATGGGAACAAGAGCCATACGGGTGTGTATGTGGCTTGAGAAAACTTCTCAGTTGATTTTGAGACTCATCCTTTATTCTACAGGAGAGATTTATCTCCCAGAAAAGGCTCTTGGAAGTACCAGCCAGTGGGTTGAAGTCTTGGGTCAGAATCATCACAATTTGATTACATTCTCCCAAACAACTCTATGGTTGGGTCAGAATCATCAGAACCTGATTACATTCTCCCAAACAACTCTATGGTTGGGTCAGAATCATCAGAACCTGATTACATTCTCCCAAACAACTCTATGGTTAGAACTTTCCCACTCATGGTTTTGGTAATTCTTCACAACTTCAGAACACACATCATTTCCCCATCCTTTTCAGCGGTTGTGATTTTCTCATACTCTGGTTATTTTCGAGCCACACGTTTATAGCCCTCAGGAGACCCAAGAGATATCGATAAGGTAGGCAGAGGAAAAATCCATGAACTTGGAAAAATTTCTTTCTGATGAACATTCTGTCCTACACATTCCGTCCTTGCACACTAGGACTTAGTTCACACACAATGTCCCAGAAGCTCCACGGCCTCAAAGACTTATACGTTCTTAGCAGTGGGAACATCCACCTAACGTCATGCAATAGGGGACAGATCAGGAGTTAAAATTCAGGGGATAAACCTGAGCATTTGCTTTGTTAGCAGGACCCAAGATTATTAGGGAGAAGAACTGCTTCAGAAAACCTGGGTTCTAGTTCTCCCCACTGCTTTCCAGCTGGCAGGTCTTGTGCAAGTCACATAATGATTCAGGGCTACATTTCTTTCTCTACAAAATGAGCTAATAATGCTTATCCTCCTCTCAATTTTTTTGCACTGCAAGAATAAAAAGAGAAAATGCATGAAAAGCACTATGTAAATTCCACAGCATTATAAAGATGAAAGGTGGTATTACAGCAGATATTTTTATGCTTCACTTAAAAGCTCGAATAAAGCACTCCTTTCTCAAAAGGGCAGTTTGCTTCTGCCTGGCGTAAGTTCTGCCCCTGAAAAATATCATTTTTTTTTTCTTTTCCTCCTTAATGATAAATGAACGCATTGCCTGTAGCACTTTTGGCCTCCGACTTTCATAGAAATGTGCACGGTGGACTTTTGTGTGGCGTACATTCTGTAAAATGACCTGGAAATTCAATGGGATTTTGACAATTATCCAAGTATCATGACCCTAGGACTGACACTGTATTCTTGTAGAACTCTACCACACACTGGGGCAGGTGGGCACCCCTGTAATGTGAAGGGTCAAAGTGCAGGAGAATGAACACATTGTCACTTGACCTTCTCTTGCGGACCCATCAACCTGAAATGAGCTAGTAAACCGCACGTGCACATAAGTGACGTTCTCATAGAGTCTATAGCACGGTCCTATATTTGAGACTCGTAATATATAGAATTATAGCTCATAATACATTTTTACTGTGTAAAATTAAACCTCCAAAGCTATAAAACTACTCACAATGTATTTATGGATGCTGACCTCTTCATTTTATTTAATTTCTTAAAGTTTCTCTGGCATGAACAACACTTTTGAAGTTTCCTTTGGAGGGACAAAATATCACCTTTGGAATTTGCATGTGGTTTTTCTTTGAGGCTCCCCTTTTTTATTTTACACTCCACAAGCTGTAATTATGGAAGATGTATTGATTTTCAAAATTGTAAGCTTTTAAAAACCAATTTTTTTTTTCCCCCAGTGCTTTTGGATTCGAATGTTTGGGTGACTGCTTTCCTTTTCGATGATGCTATACAGGGATGTACACACACTATCATATATTTGCCAGCTGATTGACATTGTTGTTAAAATAGGCTAAGCATTGCAGAATATATGATTCTTTCTGTAAGGTGAACACTATTACACAAAATAAATCTCAGAACATAAATTTCAGTTTGGCACTTTTCCCCATAGTGACTGTTTGAAAATAAACAAGAGTTTCCTAAAATAAAACTAAAATATATATATATATATATATATATATATATATATATATATATGAGTTCTTTTTTTAAAGATTTTATTTATTTACTTGACAGGCAGAGATCACAAGTAGGCAGAGAGGCAGGCAGAGAGAGGGGGGGCAGCAGGCTCCCCGCTGAGCAGAGAGCCCGATGCTCGATCCCAGGACCCTGAAATCACATCCTGAGCTGAAAGCAGAGGCTTAACCCTCTGAGCCACCCAGGCATCCCCCCAAATTGGAGTTCTTTGGAAGGCTCTACACAGACTAGTATAGTCCATTGTTACTGTGAATTTCCAGATTCTGAATTGGGTGGCATCACAAATAAATAACATCTAATTTCAGAGGCTAGACCTGCTTTTCCTACCAGGCTACTGATTTCAGTAATACCACTATCATTTTTCCTTCTCTAAAATTATCCACGCTTCATCCCTTCTTCAACTTCATGGCTAGGCTCCTCCCTGCCATGTCTTGCTAGAAGAAATCCAGAACACAGAACAGCATAGCTAGAATAAATATTAAATAATTAGTAGAAAGGACAGCAGGCAAGAGAAGAGAATATTCCTGCTTCCTTGGTTGGGCTCATTCCATATCAGTGTTCTCCCCCCTTTTTTAAGATTTTATTTTTAGGTAATCTCTACACCCACTGCGAGGCTTGAACTCACAGCCCCGAGATCAAGAGTCACATGCTACCCCCACGGAGCCAGGCAGGTGCCCTTCCCTCTCTTTCATATCAAATGCATCCTCGAGGAGAGGTGATGTTATCAGTTTTCTGACACTTTTCCTTCTCTCTCTGTTGCGCTTTGTATTTTATCCCAGGACTTGGACCCACGATGTGTTTTATTGGAAACGTGCGCCCACTGAGCAGTTATCATTGCGAAGCAGATAAGGACACGGTACAGCAGGTGTTTCTATGTCATCAGAAGCCATTCACCCTCCAATGGCTTATCGGTTCTGCTGGTGGCAGAGTGGTCGCTGGAACTTGAAAAACATTCAGTGCAGAAGGTTAGCGGACTGTCCTCTGAGATAGGATTGAGAGAGTGGGTGGGACGCTGGGGGCACGCTTGACCGCCAACCATTGTGACAATTGTCAAACTGTCACGGCCTGAGTCACATCACTGAAAAAAAAAAAATCCCTCAGATGTGTAGATACAATGATCTGGCTTCTTTGAGTTGATGCTTCGAGAAGCAGAGAGAACTTTGCCAAACTTGTGAACTGTTTTTCCCCAAGATTTTTTTTTATATTTGCACTCCTCAGCCTTTTTCGGAGCAAGATTCCTTGGTTTTATATCTTTGGCCTGTTTTCACAGATCGTCAAAGGAAAATACATGTCTAGAACCACTTGCTTTCTTTATTCTTTTTTAATACCTTATAATTAACAAATCTGTTTACCGGTCTTCCTACGTATGCCCCAGTGCCTTGTGTATCTTATATGGGACTGCATGGTAAACATGCCATTCTCCTAAGTGCTAGAGGGTAAAATGACATCTCTACCTTTTCCAACATAGTCATTTTAACTTTCTGACAAGCTTTTCCTGACTCGTTAGTGAGGAGCTATTCACGGCCAGAGGGCGCTTGAATAATCATTCGGGATGGAGTGTGCAAATGGCAGCTTGCAGCTCCTAAGGAAGCAGTGCTTGGCAGAGTGGGTGCCCTCGTCTTCTGTAGGAATTGACCCCAAGTTCAACCATGTTAACAACTGGGAGACAGGCACAGAAATAAGTGCATTAAAGAAAATCCACGGCCATCCTACATGTTTATGTGGGATAACTGAAAAGATCATCCCATGGGGACATTTGACCCTCAAAGTAAAAAGATTGGTATTTCTTTTTCATTTAACATTGTTTATACTTGATTTCAGCATTTCCCTGTAACATGGGTATGGTGTTATTCCTTCTTCCTGGGTGCAAAAGCCTCATGCCTTCACATCTGTCTCTCTTGCTATCTCTAAAATCATTTTTTAAATTATTATCTATATTGTGGCTTGAACCCTAAAGTTGGTGTCCTCCACACCAGTGCCTAAAACTCTCATCTTGTTTGGACTTCAAGTCTTTGCAGGTGTAATGACGATGTCTGATGAGGTGAGGTCCTCGGGGAGTAGGGTGGGCTCTGATCCCGAGATGACTGTTGTCTTTACAAGAAGAGGAGAAAAACTCAAACAGAATGGGGAGGAGATTCCCATGTGCTAAAGGAGACACTCAGGAAAACTGTCTTGTGGTGACAGAGGCAGAGATCAGAGGGATGTGCCTGTGAGTCATAGATGGGTAGGAGGAGGGAAGAAAGGATTCCCTCCCTATGCTCAGGGGGAGCATGATCCTGTTACCTGCAGTCCACACATGGACTTCACAACTGGGACAGAATAGTACATTTCTGTTGTTGCAAGGTGCCCCGTTTGGGACGATTGCTACTGCAGCCCCAGGAAATGAATACCATCTACTTTTACCTGTATCCCGAGTCTTCCCCTTTCAGTGAATTTCTGTCTCTGTATCTCTTGTGCTCAAATCTTTGTCTTGCATTTCCACTCTCTGACTTACTACCTGTCTGACTGCTTTTCTTTCCCCACCTTTGATTCCTATTCTCCATTTACCCCATAATTGTCAAGACACAGAGTCTGCATGGGATGGTGCAAAGGGTTTGGGTCAGACTACAGAACCCTGTGCTTTCTATTCCATATTTGGCTCCTATGTTAGGAATGGTGTGAATCCCTACCTCTATGTCCTGTTTTATTTATTTTCTGTTTTTTTTTTTCTGTGTATAATTAACAGAGAACATTATATTCATTTCTGGGGTACACTCTAGTGATTCAGCCATTTGACACATGACTCAGTGGTCATCATGACAACTACACTCCTTCATCCTTGTCCTTTTCCACCCATCCCTCTGCCTACCACTCCTCTGGCAACTATCATTTTGTTCTCTGTATTTAAAAAAGTCTGGGTTTGGTTCTTGTTGCCCCTTTTTTCTTTGTCTTGTGTGTTTGTTTCTTAAATTCCTCATGAGTACAATCATATATTCCTCTCTTATTTCATTTAGCTTATTTCATTTAGCCTCCTTCCCTCTAGTTCCACCGACATCATTGCAAATGGTGAGATTCATCCTTTCCGATGGCTGAGTAATATTCCATTGTGCATATGGACCACGTCTTCTTTATCCATTCTTCCATGGATGGACAGTTGGACCTGCCCTTACTTTCTTCCTCTGTGGCTGTGGGGATATCACGGAGGGTTAGTCTCTGAGCAAAGACGTCCCAGTTGATAAAGCGTAGGGTACCGTGAACCCTCAGAATGTGTGCACAAATTTATATTTGCCATGTGAAATTCACGAATAATTGAAATCCTTTTTCTGATTTTAATATATCTGTCTGTAAGCCAAATGGAAAGCTTAATTTTGTATACCCAGGCATATTTAGTATCTTTTCACTGTGGTTCAGTGCCCATTCTTTGGTAGACTTGAAAAGCATTATCTTGCTGGTAGTATGTGTTGCTTTACTCTTACCTATTCTATGTACTCTAAATTTCAGAGCAGATTTCTGTGAGCAGATCACAATATTGGGGAACTTGGGACCAGGATTTTCTTCCTGACCAAAGAGCCTATGAGACTGGCATGGGTTCATTTTCCCTTCTGGCGGACACTTGAAACAAGCTGGGGGCACCAGGCTGCTTGATGAAGGAGTCAGACTTGGTTTTAGATGTAATATTTCCCCAAGACGGTGAATTTATAAAAAAAAAAAAGTTTCTCGTCATTTTCTTTGTCTGATGAGCCCTACATCACATTCCTTTCTTCATCTGGCTCGATAGCACTGACTGTATAACCTACCGTCCTTATGATATGGACTCTATTTTGTCTGTGTTTCAAGTAAATTTGTCTGTTTCCCTTTTCCACCTCAAACCAAGCTGTTTACATTTCCAGACGTCATAGCAAAGCTGGAAGCTCATCCCATTGGAAAATCTTGTTGAAAACATGGAGAAAGGCAGTGAACACATCTGTAAAATAAAACAGTGGGCCAAAAAATCAGTTAAGCAGGTAGTGGTACCGGCATTATAAACATTGACAAAGGCTTTCTCAATACCTCTGCTGGCTTGCTAGTTTAGGAGCTGTTGTTTTCAACCTCAGAAGGGAACACTTTGCTGTCCAAAAGCTCACATGTTCCAAAGACGGGAGGTGAGAACCTACAAAGTCTAAGTCTTACTCTAGGAAGTTCTATTTTACTGCAGTAAGAGAATATAATGTGTAACATTCATGAACACAGGGATGGTAAGAGGCTTAAAATAAGGAGTTACTCATGGTAGTGCAACTCACTGGTCTTTGCACAGGCATAACTGTTTCCTGGCTGTGACATTGAGCCTGCTGTTTTGTCCCTTCTGTTGCCCCTAATGGTACATTCTTCTGTAACCAGACACCGTTCTTGCAAATCCCTGTGGACCACTGGTATCACCATCTGGATGGAAAACTTGGGTTTTCCAAACACTCAAACTGCTCTAGGTAAGTCATCCAGGTAAACCAGGCCTCCCGTTAGATCCTTTGACTGTTCTCCATGATTATCTTTGTTTTCATTTTACTTCAAAATGATGGATTGAACCACCATGAATAGGATCACCATGGGACAGTTGTCTTTGTGTGCAAGGGGACGTCTCACTAATTTTAACAAAGATATAAGAACAAAGGACCTTGTAGTAAATGTACAGAGACAAGGTGTGTAGGTGGTCCATGAATACTTATTAAATAAATATCTGGCTTTCTTTAACTTGTAATATGGGTAGCAGCAACATCTACAATAGCCAAACTATGGAAAGGGCCAAGATGAACATCAACAGATGAGTGGATAAGGAAGATGTGGTTTATATACAATGCAACATTACTCAGCCACCAGAAAGAATGAAATCTTGCCCTTTGCAATGACCTGGATGGACCAGAATGTATGATGCTAAGTGACATAAGTCAGTCAGAGAAAGATAGATACCATATGATTTCACTCGTACGTGGAATATAAGAAAAAAACAGATGAACATAAGGAAAGGGAAGGGGAAAATAAAGTAAGATGAGATAAGAGAGGGAGACAAGCCATAAGAGACTCTTAATCTTAGGAAACAAACTGCAGGCTGCTGGAGGAAAGCAGGTGAGGGATGGGGTAAGTGAGGGATGGGCACGCAGGAGGGCATGGGATGTGACGAGCACTGGGTATTAGATGTAACTGATGAATCATTGAGCCCTACCTCTGAAACTGATAATACACTCTGTTAATTAATTGAATTTCAATTAAAAATATAAAAAAAAAAACTAAAATTCTATCTCTGAAATTAATAATACATGTTAACTCAATGATTTTAAATGAAATCTTAAAAATGCATTTATATCTATGTATACACACTACACATATATGTAAATGCATATTGCATACCTTACACTATATGTCAATGTATATTCCATCATTCTATGTAAATATGTGTATGTGTTTATCTATATATATATGCTTGTAAATATGTAAAATTTGGTTTAGGTGTTCTAGTATCCCAATAGTCTGAATTTTATACATATATGTATATGTGTGTGTGTGTGTGTGTGTGTGTAAATATTGTGTAAGCACATGTAAATATTCCATGTGTTTATATGTAAAATGCATAAACATAGTATGATATATTTGTAATACATGTGTACACTTATATGCATATATGATACAAATATACCTAAACACGAAGCTGTAATATGATATACATCATGTATATATTATATATGGAGTTTCATAATATAATGTATTAATAGACACTTGAGGTACAGTAAGGTCCACAGATCCAGAGATGAGTGCCATGGAAACCACGGTTTGTGATGCACTGTTCCCAGGAGGAGGGATGGGCCACACACTGAGAGCCCCACAGGAGAGCCCCTCCTGGAAGCCCCAGGAGGACTCTTGGGGAGGCAGAGGAGGAGGGAAAACGTGGACAGGGACCTTTACTGTGACCTCCACAGGAAAGAACAGGTGAGCAGGCTTAGGACTGTCTGGAGCTGTGGATGGGTCACTGAGTCTTCCCCATGCATACGTCTCCATCCTCTTCATGAAAACACTCCCAAGTCTGTCTGCTTAACCCAAGCATTTCCTCTATGAAACTTAGGTTTGCTTTCTGTCCTTCTCTCCTTCTTCTTCTCCTCCTTCTTCCTCCTCCTCTTCCTCTTCTCCTCTCTTCCCCCGTCTCTTTCTCCCCTCCCCTGGAGCTGCAATGTACTCAGCTTTAACTGTCCAGGACCCTTGCTGTCGCAGAGCCAACAGACAGAGGTCTCTCATGGTATTCTGTATTATACTCTAAATGCCCACCACAATGAGCACTCATTTCCCTTATGCTTCAATGGATCAATCCATTCTTCTCTTCTAAACAGGGAGGCACTATGGCAGTGTGGCTACTCCCATTCATCATCCAACCAATGCTCAGATAATTACAGCAAGACCAGCTGTGATGTGGGTGTAAATCCCCTCATCCTTGGAGGCCTCAAAGACCACTTCTAGGCGTCTCTGGGATATCTAAAGAGCTTGTTGTAACCAAAGTGGCCTTTTCCATCATGTCCAGCAAACCCGCTGATGCTTCCATGCTTGGGTTTGGGGGAAATGGTTCCTGTTCAAGCAAAAGGAAGTGTGTATATACATACTCATAAAAGGAGAGGTCAGCATTCCAAATTGGCCATGAGAACATTATTAGTGAGTGTTGAGTCTACCAGAGTTGGATGTCAGAGTTCGGAAGACTGCGGCCATGGACCCAGTCCAGCCTGACATCTGGTTTCATAACCGGCATTGATTGAGAAATAACAGTGATCAATTCTTTATTGCCTATAACTTTGTGGGCATCAACATAGTACAAGTGAGTAGTTGTAACAGAGATCTTATGGTCCTCAAAACCTAAAAGGCTTATTATGTGACCTTTCACAGAAAAAGTTTCCTTCCTTGTTCTACATCCAAGCAGAGTATGAATAAATTTAAAACTAGGTAGGAGGGAACATACAGTTATATACATTAAGGCTGGACACTACCCTGTTGTATGCATTTTCCTTGTTTCTTTAGAAGAGGCTAGTTGAGCTGAGGCAGCTGTGGATGGGTCACTGAGTCTTCCCCATGCATACGTCTCCATCCTCTGCATGAAAACACTCCCAAGTCTGCCTGCTTGACCCTGGCATTTCCTCTACAAAACTTAGGTTTGCTTTCTGTAGAATCAGTTGAGACTTAATATGGACTTATGAGGTTAAAAATTTTAAAAAAATATATATAAAATCAGTATAATAATCAGTAATCATAAAAATGTATTTTAAATCTCTGACAACATTATAATTTACGGTCTCCCACCAAAGAGAAGTTATACCATTTCATTGTAGTCTTAAATTCCTCAGATATTTCATTTTTTAATTAAAGTGGGGTCCATGCTGGAGCCCAATCAAGCCACCCAGTCGTCCCCAGATATGATATTTTATTATAAAAAGGTACATTCTGTCCCCAAATGCTGTGGTTGAGATGAGATCCAAGTGCCCTTCAAAGTCATGACCAAAAAGATTAAACGAAACAGTCCCATATGTTCATATAATTCTGACAATAATTCAATATGTACATACAGATTTTGCAAGGCACATTAAAATCTGTGGAGATATTTTTAGACGTTTCAAGTATTTTTTTTAATTTAGTTTTATTTTTTCAGTGTCCCAAGATTCATTGTTTAAGCACCACACCCAGTGCTCTATAGTATATTTACATGGGATTACACGAAATGGGTGGAATTTTATGTATGGAATTCATCCTTTGACTAGTTCTTCTTTAAGATCGGTGTAGACACTGACAATTTATAACCCCATATAGTTGGTGGTTACCATTGTACAGCTCATATAAGAGCATCTCGATCCTTGCACAACATTCTAACAGGAAGTACTCGTCTAAAGGATTCAGAGAAAGGAAGAAAGATCCTTGTTTTCTAAAAGGCAAATCATTGATGATTTTTAATATCATCACCTCTTTTGTAAACTAAAAATAATGATTTCAAAATGCATTTGTCAAACTCCATTATAATTACAATTATACAATTTACAAAATATATGTAGGAACACAGATAAACTAAGATCAAGATTTTCTTTATTTGAGAACTGGTACCCTTTGATTTTTTTTTTTTTCAGAGCCAGTTTTTCAATATTCATCTTGTATATCTGGAGACTTCATTTGAATGTAGCAAAAACGCTCAAAAGATGACCTTTTCTTGCAAGATCAGTTAAATGGGTTAGCATTATCATATTGTATGTTTTATTATTTCTGTGCTCGTCAGTTGAATGCAGAGTGAAAAACGATGCCTATCATTTTTCCCCCTAAAACTCAATAAAGTGTTATTAAGTAGGCCCCGGAAGGCATTTATTAAACCTCTATAAGCCAAGGTACTGGGGCAGTCAATAGCCTGGTTATTGGTTTCTAGGGTCTAACTTCATATTTCAGAACTAACTTAATTCGTGTGTTCCATGGACTTGATTTTCAAGGGGAACTATCACATTTCACACAAAAAAGTGGACACATCTTTCAGAGATAAGTGGCTGTTTTTCATGCATTTCGAGTAAGTGTTAGTCATCTAAGAGTCAACAAAGTGCTTCGGGATCAAACACAGTAGACTCAGTGACTCATGGGCAGATTCCCAAAGGGTTGTTAACCTCATTTGAGGATGAAATAAAATGAAAATGTTCTTTATTTCCTCACCTCCCACTTTCTTATGTTTCCTAGAAGGGTGCTTCTCAGGTGTGCACCTGACAGAGTCTTTTCAACAAATTTTCACTGCCTTTCCATTCTGCAAGATTTATCTCTTGGGAATAAGAAAAGAGACACAAAAGTTATAGAAAAAAGCAATTATTAACCCTTATCCAGACTGTATGTGTCCCTAAGGAAAACCTTTCTGTTGAATCCTTGAGTATATGAAGAACCTCTTTCCCCCAATATTATCAATTATTAAAATATTATTCAAACAAAATGAAGGCTATCTTCAAGAAATGCTTATAAACCATTTATTTTGAAATCTGTAGCTTATTGAAACACATATGGCATCACAATTTCAGCAAACCACTTTTGACAAATTCTCACACCTTATTTCTATTTCATAGTCTACTTGGTAAATTGGGATTTGGAAAGGCATGTGGTATAGTCCCTTTTGTCCTCAAATATATGTAATTCATCTTGCTTATGGTTGTTAGAAAGCAAATCATTAGCAACCGTTCAGCATTTTTATCTACCATCGTGTTAACTATTATTTTTAAGAAGCAGTTGGTCCCAAATTTAATTATACTCTATCTCTCTTTCTCTTCCTCCCTTTCTTCTTCTCTTTCTTCTTCCTCCTCCTCTTCTTCTTCTTCTTCCCCTCCCCACCATCTTCTCCACATCCTTCTCCTCCTTCTTCTTCTCTCCCATCGCCCCTCCACCCCATAAATAGTCTTTACAAATCTTGTCCACGGTCCGTGGGACTTGCCAATGTTCCTGAGGATGATTGTTAAACAAGGTGTCATTAATCCAGTGGAAACAACATCTTATGGAAACTTACCAGGGGGATTTTGTGACACTGAAATTTGATACTAATTATCTCACTGTGGAATGTTAAGTGCAGAGTTTGACGGGAGCTAATGACTGAACGGGAATCCATGAGCCATCAGGTTAACTTTCCTTCTGCCATATTCATCTTGTTCTGATCCATGTTGGTTACCCCCAAAACCTTATCTCTGGGGGCAACTGCATGGTTAGTTGATTTTATTTTATTTATTTATTTATTTATTTTGGTTAATTGATTTTATTAAAATATACATTAGTAGTATCTCCTTTGTATTTCTGTCCTCTGAAGATCTAATGCGTACTGGGGCACCCGGGTGGCTCAGTTGGTGAAGTGTGCATCTCTTGACTTCAGCTCAGGTCATGATCTCAGGGTCCTGAGATCGAGCCCCACATCTGGCTCCACGCTCAGTGGGCAGTCTGCTTGGGATTCTCTCTCCCTCTGCCCCTCCCCTTCCTCTCTCTCTTTCTCAAATCTGTAAATAAAATCTTGAAAAAATAAACAAGATCTCATGCCTACAATCCAAATTCACAGCTGACGTTCTCTTCTTCGTCCAATGGCTGGCTTATTACTCTGTGTGTATAAAAAATTTCAGAATCTCGGTAATTAGTGATAGCTATTATTATTTGCAACACAGAAATAGTAATTTAGCTCAATATCCTGATTATGTCACTTTCCTGCCATCTCTAAATTAATTACATAAGGTAGCACCTAGTATAAAAATGATATTTCATCGGTTTATTCGGTTTACTCATCAGAAGGGATGTGGCTTTAATGTGAATCAGCAGTGCATATGCTGATTATAAGATTTCTAATTGTAAGTGCCTGGAAATGATTAGGTCCTTGTGAAATTTTCTAACGCTATACGAAGAAGACTTTTATGTTGGTAGACGTATACTCTACAGTGTGGATTTTCATTCTTCACTTGGGTTTAATCTTGCTGACAATATAACTTGAATACAGTTATCTTTTACCACATCCATTTTTTTAAGTATTAGTATGCAGGACAGTCTTTTGACATAGATAATTAGAAAATATTTATATCTATCAGCATGCATTTATTACAGTAAACTCTTCTGACCCGATGCCATCTACATATAGAACACATTTTTGTCAATATGGCAATTTGCTCAGGAGGTTGGAACAACTACATAGGATAGTTAACAAGATAAAAAGGTCCATGATCCATGATACCCAAAGGTCTCACGGAGCCATGTTGAAAGAAATGGTAAGACGTACTTGGTTTCAGAAAGACATAGTTGGTTTATACCTTATGGTAGGAAAAAAACGGGGGACGATGGATCTGAAATATTCAAATCCACAATAAAAGAGACAATTTCACACTGAGACTTGAGTAAGGATGGGAATGCAGTATGTGATGTGGCTTTAGATATGTCTCCTCTGCTAGATTAAAAACCAGTGGAGCCATTCTGAATCTCTAGAAGGAACAATTTAGGTTTTCCTGGAATGCTGAGCTTGGTGGCTACAGAGGGGCTGTAGTAGTGTTGAGATGTTACCATTTTAAGGAACCCTTAAGATTATAGGATTCCCGGGACGCCTGGGTGGCTCAGTTGGTTGGACGACTGCCTTCGGCTCAGGTCATGATCCCGGAGACCCGGGATTGAGTCCCGCATCGGGCTCCCAGCTCCACGGGGAGTCTGCTTCTCCCTCTGACCTTCTCCTCGCTCATGCTCTCTCACTGCCTCTCTCTCAAATAAATAAATAAAATCTTAAAAAAAAAAAAAAAGATTATAGGATTCCCAACATGACTGCCCCCCCCATGGGAAGTTTTCCTCACTCCCATGCTGCCAATCTTCTTCCCCCTTCCTGGAACACCACACACTGAAATAATGGCCACACGGAGTCATAGGATCCAAGAAGAAGCTCAAAATCCCCCACATTTCATGCCCCTATGTGAAAGCCAACCAATTAAAAATACTTGGGTAGATACAGTATTTGGGGAGGGATAGGTGAGGCACACCCATCAGTCCTGATATGGGTGAATTGTGAGCACAAGCTGAAGATGACCAGGGCAGTCATGGGTGTGTGTGTGTGTGTGTGTGTGTGTGTGTGTGTGTGTAGGGTGAACAGATAGGAAAGCACAAAGAACCTTGGCTCAGGGGTCATTCCAGAATCCGTAGCATCAATGGAACAATTTCCATGGGGATATGAGCTGTAAATAGCCACCTCACCGAATGGGCTGCTCTTTGAACATCTTATGGGTTTGCCACAAGCCTACAGCTGAGATGGAGGTCAGGAGACATCAAGTGCACAGAAGAGAAAGACAATAGATTGGTGATTTCTTTGCACAAAAACTGAGACATCTGTAGCACAAGTAACAATTCTAGCAGAATACCCAGAGGCTGTAACCAGGGAGCAGGGAAAGGCTTGGCTCAGTATCTGAATAACAGGTGCCATTCTCTGCTCTTCTGGGACCCTCTTCCAAACTCAACTATTGGTTTTTCTGCCTCCGGGCAGCTGAGGGGAAAGTCCCTCAAACATTTGAGTCCTTATGTCCTCTGTGAGGACTGCCTGCCCAAAGGACGACAGGAAGGACACGTGTGAGGACAAGAGAAAAAGAAAAGGGGTTTGCTTTTGTTTCATACATATGAGCAACCGTGGACACAATTTTCAAGGAACATGGAGAATCTCCATGGTGCCTTCCTCACCACCTGCCACGCTCACCTAAGCTGTCACTCCCGCTCATACATGCACCAACACAAAACACACACAGATACCATGCACCCAATTATGGTGCTTCTGTGAGCCACGCTGTTCAAACCGGGGGAACCCAGAGCCTCAAAATAGGAAAACCCAAATTAACTTTTCCGTCTGCACCTTCCTTTCCTTTGAGGGTAAGAAATTCGCAGCAACTTGATGGACATGTCCTTGCACAAAATCAGCCCTGGCAGGGATTTTCCTCACCTGGATGTTTCCTTCCTTCCAGCATTCCTATCATGTGTTACCCTCTTGCATGGAAGTCATCGCAAAATGCATTCAGGTTGTCTTTCCTTAAAAACAAAACAAAGCAAAACCAAAAAAACCACCAGTCCCTTTCATTTGGTGCCACTCCCTCAAAATCCCAATTCTCTTTGAACATTAGTTTGTCTCCGCAAGACACATTCAGAAATTTAGTTTATAATTTATTTCTATGCCTAATAGTTGTGAAGATATTTGCTTATGCCAATTATTTTGTTATAAAAATAATCTTATCCCATCGTAGAAAATTTTAAAATAAATGTACTTCACTCACTATTAATTTTATGGATCTCTCCTGAGGCTCTCACCTAATGCAACACTATATGTTTTATATATATAACATATATGTTGTATATACAACATATATATGTTGCATATATATATATATATGCAACACTATATCTCACCTATGTCTCCTTGTCTTTTTCATGTCTACTTTTTTATACTTTGTTTCCACTCAACCTGCAATCCCAATAAGGCATTCCCTGAGCTGTTACAATATACCCCCCTTTGTCAGTTGCTAGGCTTCCCGTTGTTACAAGAACATGCAGGAATTAGATTATTTGCAACAGTTTGACATAATAAGAAATTATCTCAAACACATTTGAACTGCCGATCCTTCAGTATTTTCGAGGAGATATTTAGTATCGTTTCTCCATAATTGAATTGCCAGATCAGAGTGTGTAAATCGTTTCGTGGCTTTTCATTCAGAGCAGCAAACTGCTTTCTCCAAATCTATGCTACCTTTACAAAGTCACAAATGTGACAGAAAGAGTTGCACCATATTCAAGCCAGGCAGGGACAATGTGATCTAAAATTAACACAAGAAATAGAACAACGTGTTCAAATTGAACACATTTATTATTAGCAAGGCTGGGTTTATTTTTCCCTCTTAAGACTCAACGATTGTCAGTTTCTTGAACAATATTGTCCCTTTTCTATACAGGCTACATTCTTGATATCTTAATACTTTCTCCCAGTTTCGATATGTTATTTAGAAGATAATTTTTCACATACCCACATACCCATATCTAGTGTTTTTCTTAGCCTATTGTTCACTTTTTGAATTTTGCTTTTGCATTTTTAAATGGTGAAATATTTCAAGGTCCAGAAGCCAGTAACCTACATTTAGCACACATGAATGATTTACCCCATAGTCATTTCAGATCCTCTCCGCCCTCTAAAAAGTGATAGGTAATACTTACAAATTTGATAATTAGATCATTACAGATTTAAGAAACACTTAGAAGAACAAAGATATGGAAGATGCCATCTGAAAAATGCACTAATCAAAAGAAAGTAAAGAAGTTAAAGAAATACAAGAGAAGAGGGACAAAAATACGGCATATGACAACACAGTAGATTTGGTCCTATAATGGAAAGTTCATTTAGCATTCAAAACCTCATCAATGCAACTCCATCAGTCCATCAATGTTTTAAAAGTTTTGGTGAGGGGTGCCTGGGTGGCTCAGTGAGTTAAAGCCTCTGCCTTCGGCTCAGGTCATGATCTCAGGGTCCTGGGATCAAGCCCCCCATCGGGCTCTCTGCTCAGCGGGGAGCCTGCCTCCCCCTCTCTCTGCCTGCCTCTCTGTGTACTTGTGGTCTCTGTCAAATAAATAAATAAAATCTTTAAAAAAAAGTTTTGGTGAGATAAAATTGACATAGGGCACATATTTAAAGTCTACTAATTGGTTAGGGTTGAAATACATATGCATCTGTGAAACCATCACTACAATCAAGATTACAAACATTCCCATCACCTTTGAAAGTCTACTTAGACCCCTCAGACCCAACCTCCCACCATTCCTGGTCCTCATCCCCAGGCAAACAGTAATTACCTGCCCGGCAGAGAGGATCTTTTGCATTTCCTACAAATGTATGTAAATGGGATCATAAGGTATGTACTCTGGGTTTTTGCTTTTGGTCTGACTAACTCACTTGACACAGTTGTTTTTATCCATAGTTTTACGTGTATCAATAGTGCATTGAAAAAAAAATAGTGCATTGCTTCCTATTTCTGAGCAGGAATCCGTAGCATACCAGACTTTATCTATTTTCCTTGTCGGGTACCTGGTTTCCAGTTAGCAATCATGACACAGCATCTACCATTTGCTTATAAGTGACTGATACCATGAACCTGTTTCATGTGCTTATTTGCATATATCTCCCTTAAGTGAAGTGTCTGCTCAAATCTCTGCCAATTAAAAAAAAATAGATGGTTTGTTTTCTATCTGAGAATTCTCTGTGTCTTCTTATTACGATTTTGTGATTGGATATATGATTTTTCTCTGCTGCTTCCCTTTTCATTCTCTTAATAGCATCTTTTGAAGAAGAGGTGCTTTCAAATGTTAAAGTTCTTTTCATTGATGATTACGATTTTGGTGTCTTACCTAAGAAATCACTGGCTGACCCAACATTGCCCGTGTGTCTTTTAGAAATTTCATGCATTTAGATTTTCAATCTCAACTTAAATTCAAGCTTAAGGTCCATTTTGAGTGAACTCTTTAGTAAGATACAATGTATGTACGGCAGTAGTTTTTTTGTGGTTTGTTTTTTTTTTTTTTTGGCTTTGGTTTTTATATACGGATAACTTTTCTGTGATCATTTGCTTAAAAATGTTGTCCTCCCTGCACTAAGTTGCCACTGAACCATTTTTCCAAAATCGGTTGTTCATATCTGCATGTGTCTATTTCCAGACCCTGAATGCTGTTCTATCGATTAGTCTTTGTTGTCCATTGATGTGGGAAACAAAGACAGAAGAAAAACTATTAAATTTCCTTGCTACCTATAGCCCACTGACAAATCCTTGAAACATGCAGAGATATTCCTCCAGGAACTCATCTGCCTTGTTGCTAACACTTGGTTAAGGGCCAAAGGCAATCGTAGCCCTCCTGGCACCATACCCTCTATCCCCTACCCCCAGCCAGGATCCTATAAGTTTACTTTAATATACAAAAATTCCTTTGGAAACTTCCTTTATCTCTAAACCACCCCCAGATTGGTGTTGCCAATCATCCCCAAGCATAGGGCCCGCTGATAGACATCTGAAGTGTCTCATGACTAGGGTTTTATTAGATGGTAGTAAATGACCTTTTCCCCAACAATAACTAGTCCCCTCAAGGTCCCAGAAACCTTGCTTCCAAAATTCTTTTGAGACTTGGACTATCCCTAACCCCCTCCCAACTTGGAAGTATATAGACCCCCCCCTCCTCATGACCCCAGGGCAGCTTTTTGCCCACGGGTCCTGTCCCCCTGCTTCCATAAAATCACCTCTTTGCACCAAAGATGTCTCAAGAATTCTTTCACAGTCAGCTTCAAACCCTAACGTCTTTCCTACATCATTGATGATAGCCGACTCTCTTGATCATGGTAGCTTTAAAAGGCGAAAGATTTATGTGATCTGAAGAGAAACCAGAGTCATCATGGTAGCTTTAAAATAAGACTCGAAGCCAGATAATACATGTTCTCTGGCTTCATTCTTGTTTTTGAAAGTGGCTTTGACAGGTCTAAGTGTCTTACATTTCCATTCAACTTGGCGTTGTCTACCCAACAATCCTGCTGGAAATGGAGGGGGGATGTTCTTGAATGTAGAGATCAATTTGAAGATAATTGACATTGTAACAATAAATACTTAGTCTTCTGACTCTTAATGCTCTATGTTTCTCAGGACTGGTTTTGGTAGACCCTGGACGGGTCTCTCCAGTGTTGTCAGGTTTGCCCCTGTGCATTCTGTACTTTAATGGCACAGTGAACAGTGTTTCTTGATAAATGGCATTTCAGTTTCCATTCCCATAGCTAGTCTATAGAAACACAATTGATTTCTGTACACTGGTTATGACTTGGGCAATCTTTCTGATGGGGCATCAAAGATTGTGAATTTGAATTGGGTGCTGGGTATTTTTGTATTCTTACAGATACCCTTGGCATTCTTCTGGGACATGGGTACATCACACACACACACACACACACACACACACACACACACACGCACAGAGTCTCTTTCACATCTCGCTGTTAGGATTGGTTAGTCTGGACCACAGTGGTTGTCAGGCCCATCAAACCATCTCCTACTGAGGCAAAATCCTTCTGGTCAGCTCATCCACTAGCCCCAAGCTTCATGAGGTTTTCCAGGATGGCTGGTTGGAACAGCAGCTGTTCCTGGTCCTGGATGAGCTCCAGGAAACATTCCCTCTCCCCTCTAGTGGTTTGTTTCCTGGGTAATGTAGGAAAGACATTAGGGTTCACAGCCAACAGCCAAAAAGAATTCTTGAGATGTCTTTGGCACAAAAAGGTACATTTATAGAAACACAGGGACAGGACCTGTGGACAGAAAGAGCTGCACCGGGGTCACGAGGACTGGCCTCCCTATTATATACTTCCAAGTTAGGAGGGAGTTAGGAAGAGCTTAAGTCTGTAAGCAATTTTGGTAGCAAGGTTTGAGGGGGCTAACTGTTGTTGGGATAAGGTCTTTTATTACCGTGTAATAAAACCTTAATCATGATCACCTTCAGTTGCATATCGGTGGGTCATATGCATGCGGATGATTGCCAACATGTATCTTGGGGGGTTTAGAGGTAAAGGAAGTTCCCAAAGGAATTTTAATACCCTAAAGTAGACTTATAGGATCCTGGGGGTTGGGCTAAAATTACCTTTTGTCCTTAGCAAAGTGTGGACATCAAGGCAGCTGAGTCCCTAGAGGAAGTTCACTCTGCCTGTTTTCAAAGACTTGTCAATGGGCTGTAAGTAGTAAGGAAATTTAATAATTTTTCTTCTACCTTTGTGTCCCACATTACTGGCCTCATGTTTTGTGTACATCCTACTGTGTTTTAGGGGGTTCCCTCCCCAGCTGGGAGCAGCCTGCATGGTGGTCTTCTCATCCAAAAGCCCTGAAATTCACTCAAGTCAAAGTGGGGGTAGGACTCTCTGCAGATCTCCATTCTTCTGTCTGGGTGAAGAACTCTCTTTTCTGGTCCTCTGTCCTAGGAACCCTGCCTACTCGGGTCTCTTGAGATTCGGAGAGCTTTTTGGGTTCTGCCTGGCTTCTCTCACCCTAGGTCATGGCGTGGAAACACTCTCCAGGCAGTTAGTAAGCTGGGCCGATACTGGGTGTCAGGGAGTTGGTCTTGTTTCTCTCAAACATCACCGCTCAGTGTTTCCTGAAGGTTTTTCTTGGATTTCTTTCCATGTCTCATGGTTTCACGAGGGATGCTAAAACATGTCTCTGTCCATTGAGGCCAGCCACCCATTTTCAACTCTTTATTTTTAACTTAAAAATGCGGTACTTCGATACAGGAGTCCCATTTCTATACAAATACGTTTATAGAGGATTTAAAAATACTCATGTGCGGAGAACGTGATTGCTTTCACAATCTCCTCTTGGCGGCCATACCACACAGATATGAATGATATTGGGATTGTAACCTTTTATTTGCCCACTTCCTTGAATGGGTTTATGACCTCTCCTAGTTTTCATTTTTCTATTTGGATTCATGTCTCATTGCATTTCAGCTTATAGGTGATTACTCATCTCTGGGGATGGTCCCCCTCCACTCCCCCAAAGAACTAGGTGATCAAATGTGAGTTCTCTTCTAACTTGAAAATCACTTTGGCATTTTATAACTTTCCTCTCTCCAGATATACAGTAAGCAACATGTCTCCCATTTGGCGTAACACCTGTAGCACACTAAAATATCAATATTATTAGTTCCACCCCGGAAGCTTAAAAAGACCCACAGGCAGTGTAAACACAGCACGAGTGACACAGTCACACACTCTCCACACCGTGCTTTCAATGAAAACTGCCTTTCTAAATCAAGGATACGCCAGAGCCCCCATTTATAGGGAAACGATATTTTAGCGACCCCTTTTCAATTCAGGTTTTAGACTGTCTAGGTTTACTAATTCCTTGTATCCATTGTCACGCATCTACAATTTCCAGTGAAAAGAAAAGGAAAGGACTTGAATGCTGGTGCGTTATCAGAGACTAAGTAACAGGACCACATGTATCAATTTCCGATGGATGCAAAAGGAAGAGTTACATTTCAGGAATCCTAATTCAACACAAAGACTTCTGTAATCTCTTCCCAGCCCCCCTGGGGCGCGGGGTTGGGGGGGAGATAGATTGTATCAGTTTACCATAAACCTGCAACAATATATTTTTAACCACCGCCCTTGGTCTGATGGTCTTTAAAGGACTGATGCAAATATCTGCCTGGGCTGTGTTTAGAAAGCCAAGCCACCTAACAAAGTGAGCTTTAATTAAAGGATTAAGTCGTTAACAAATGAAGAGTGTTTATCTGCAAAAGGGCTTCAAAGCCTATTTTCATGAAGATGAGCGTTCTTTCCCTCGCAGCTGTCTTAGCCTTGGGGCCGATCCGCAGCCTAGCGTGGGCAGGAGTCCAGAGGGCTGGGAGGGTATGCTGAGGCTGAAGGGGAAGAAGGTTTCCTGCAGGTGCTCCCTCACAGGGCAATTTAGTCTCATTCTGAAATGCCTGTGGAGAAAGGAGGTCACTTCCTTCCCTCACAGACCACCGCGTCCCTCCTCTGATTGCGCTTGTGTTTGCACAAAATCACGTGTTCCGTTAGCTAAGTGATGTTTTCTGCTCTATGATTCATTAGCACAAAATTTATAGAAAACGTACCACTCCTAATTACTTGCCAGAGACCTCCTGATTTAGATTATATTTATTTCCACAAAAAAAAAAAAAAAGGAGAGAGCAAGAATAAAGTGTGTGTTACCATCCCCAACTATGACCTATAGGGATCACAGAATGCAAAATCCGGTTATAGGGAACCTGCTTCATACAATGATGTCATTCATGTTAAATATTATGCATCCTAAATAGTATTAGTCAGTGATGTTTCCACTTGGGATTACTGTTAAAACTCTCAATTCCTAAGATGTTGGATTTCATCAACTTGCACAAAATGAAAACTCAGCTGACCTGTGAACAATGTGGGGGTCAGGGCTGCTGACCTACCTATGCCCTGGGTGGGTCAAAGTCTGTGTATAATTCTCGCCTCCCCCAAAACTTAACTACTAATAACCTCCCGTTGATGAGACACCTTGGCTAATAAAATAGTCTATTTATACATATTTTGTATGCGCTATGCAGTGTAAACTCTATTCTTATGATAAAGTAAGCCAGAGAATAGAAAATGTGTTTAAGAAATTAAAGGAAGAGAAAATACATTTATAGGACTGCACTGCACTTACTAAGAAAAAATCCACACGCAAGCGGTTCAAACCCACGTTGTTCAAGGGTCAGCTGTATTCCAAGACGGAAACTTCTAGAAGCTCAGTTCTTTAGGGAAATGTAGCACCGTTCTCACCTCGTGCAGCCAAATTCAGATCATGCCTTCAGCTTTGATCTCTTCTTTCATCTGATGTTTTATGCATGTCTCCTGGGAATTTTGCAAATCGTATGCTCTTCTGAGCATGACAGAGCGTGTATTTCGTTTAATTTCTAGCTCGTGGACTAACAAAGACTAGCTGGTAGGTGTGTTCCATATACTGCCTTGAAAACTGAACCTTGAGCACAGCCTACAAGATGAGGAAACATCCTGACCATCTAAACATAGGAGTGCCAGGGAACAGACAGACTCCTTGGCTGTGAAAAATGATGATGTCCGTGCATACATATTGAACTGGGAAAGGGTCCAGCATACATGGCTGAAGGAAAAGAAACAAACAAATAGACAAAAAACTAAAAATGGGAATGCACAGGAGGTCCCATTTTTGTAAATAAAAAAACTTGTGTGGATATTTAAAACGATAGAAAATGCAGGATGATGGGAACTCACGGAGTGGTCATCCCCTGACTCATGAGATTCAAGATGATTTTGATCCTATTTATAGACTTGCATTTCTACTTTCTAGTTTTTGTACAATATCCACAGACTGTATTCCTCTCTTGTGCATGATTTTGGCTGCCCGCGCTCCATCAGATTCTGGAAACAGATGTTCCTGATGAGGTGGGTTCAGAAGGTCAGGAACCTAACTCTACCTCACAACACCTGTGTCCTTGACCCCGCTTCATCTCATCATGGAGGCTTTTTATGGTCCCCAGAAGAAGCAGGAGTGTGGCACAATAAGCTATTTTATCGTTAATAGTTAATGTTAATTGATGAAGTTCTAGAACATAGGTGAGGTTCGGTGGGGTAAGGTCTGGAGCCGATGACCAAGAAAGAATTCTTGAGACATCTTTGGTGCAATATGGTGGTTTATTAAAGCACCGGGACAGGACCCGTGGGCAGGAAGAGCTGCTGCCGGGGGGATGTGAGGAGTGGTCTATTATATACTTGTAAGTTGGGGAGGGGATTAGGGATGGCATAAGTCTCTAAGGAATTTTGGAAGCAAGGTTTCTAGGGCCTTGAGGGGCTAGCTGTTGTCTGGGGAAAAGGTTATTCATTACCAGTAATAAAACCTTTTCGTGAGACCCTTTAGATGTATATCAGTGGGCCATATGCTTGGGAATGATTGCTAACACTATCTTGGAGGTTTAGAGATAAAGTTTCCAAAGGAATTGTTAAGGTAGACTTATAGGGTCCTGGTTGGGGGTAGGGAGTCGGTCAGGCTAGGATTGTCCTTTGCCCTTAGCAAAGCCTTAAGGTAGGGGTCACTCTGCCCGTTTCAAGGGCTTGGTCAGTAGGTAAGGAAATTTAATAATTATTCTTCTGCCTCTGTTTCCCACATCATTAATAGTTAACAATTCATTAATATTAATCTCTTACTGTGCTTAACTTATTAAACGTTACCATAGGTATGTATGTATAAGAAAAAAATAGCATATATAGGGTTTGCTACTCTGTGTAGGTTTAGGGGTCCACTGGAGGTCTTAGAACAAATCCCCAGTAGTGAAGTGGTGGGGGGACTCCTTTATGTTCTTTATTGCAAATAAATAAATAAATGAAAGCTTTAGTGTTTTGCATCAACAAGATTTAATATGGTCCTAAAACATCCTAGTGACTCTGGCACGAAAGATACAGAAGAGAGAAGAATGAAAGACGACAGAGCCCCCGGTGGCGTGAGTCCAGATGAAAAATATTTACACTCAGGTCACTTCCACAGAGATCCTGTTGCAGAATAAAATAAGGTGGAAAAGCATGAGAGAAGCCAGAACTATATTACAGTAATTCCCTGTGACCCATTAGGGAGTATAAAGTCATTTTTTTTTTTTTTTTACATCGTGCTTTAACTTAATCCGTAATCATCCAATATTTCTCATTGATAAGCCATTCTTCACACATATTGTCGATGTTTTCAGCATTTAGGATTATGGCAATTATGTTTAGCTAAAACTTCACCAAGGCTGAATGGCTGAAACACAGTGTTATTACCTATCTGCGTTCTCAGGTAACTCGGAATAGACGCTCTATTTTAAAAACAAAGCGACCACTGCAAAAATAAAACCAGCAACAGAAAGATGAGGCTAGAACAAGAGACTTGGAGAAACTTTCCCCGAAACGGATCCTAACCAATGCCATGGGGACCTCTATAAATAGAACGAGAATTGCAGGGAGAGATGAAATAGATAAATTCTTGCTTTTACTCTGGAGGTTGTCAGGGTGATTGATAGTTACTGGAATATATAGTTTACATTTGGTAAAGTAGTAATTTTATTGTAGTGATTATGAAAGACTCAATTAAAATGGCATGCAATTATATTTAAGCCCATTTATAGAGTAGTTCCTCACCAGAAATTTCCTCCCCAAAACAAAACAAAATAAAAAATAAAAAAATAAAACTAAAATCAGAGACAGTAATCTTAGCATTAGGAGTATCTTTGCTTCTGGAATACATGTAGGTAGGAAAAGGAAGGAGACATATTCTCAACATTTTTTTTTAAAGATTTTATTTATTTATTTGATAGAAAGAGATCACAAGTAGGCAGAGAAGCAGGCAGAGAGAGAGAGGAGGAAGCAGGCTCCCTGCTGAGCAGAGAACCCGATGTGGGGCTCGATCCCAGGACCCTGGGATCATGACCTGAGCTGAAAGCAGAGGCTTTAACGCACTGAGCCACCCAGGGGCCCCTCTCAACATTTTTTGATGAAACATGAAAGTCCTCTTTTCCCAGTGCCAGGAGCTGTTTTCGTATTTCTTCATTTTCAGTGGCACTATGGGGGTGTCATATGTCCCACGCCCATCGCTTTATGTTAAATTCAGCCTTTTTAACATGAAACATCGCTTTATATTAAATTCAGATGTTTATACATTTGCAAATGTATAGCGATCTTTATAAATCGGTCTTCGCAACGCAGTCACATCGCTGACACAGCAAAGGGGGTAGAAGAAGGTCAGATGGCTCATGGCCAAGGAAAAGATGTAGAAGGGGGGAGGGCTGGAAAAACTCTCAGCATCCAGACACAAAGGGTTTTGATTGACAGAGGGACGGGCGAATGGTTGAACAGAGAGGGGAAGAGAAAGAGAGATTTCTGGGGATGCTATGCAAACATGTGCATATGGCATCAATGTCACCTTGGCAACAGACAGAAGAAGCCCATTTTCCCCCATGACGGTTGTGTGTTTTTATTGGACTTGACATCACACAATGGGAATGTGTAGATGAGAAGCACATGAGTGACCAGAATGGAAGACATGATGTGTGTGTGTCCTTGGAGATCATAGACTCCTCTAGAACAGACCAGCTGCCGTGGTCGTTGGAATCACTGACCTTGGCCCTCTGGACACAGAAATATACAATCATCCATTACTTCAGAGTCTTCAGAATAAGCCTCCGCCTAAATTTTGTTGCAATGTATTTTCAAATGTCCCACAAATGGAGATCCCGATGTTGTGGCATTCTCTTACGGACATCTAGAAAAACAGGCTGTGGCCCCAGAAAGCAAACAAAAAAATACTCATTCACCATTCTTTTACCAAAACGAGGCTTAACAACTTGACACTATTGTTAATAAAGAAAGTGCAATATTCATTTTGGGAGACTGGCGATGTCATTGTGAGCTTTCTTCTTTCACTCGCCAAATCAAGCAATGTTCTGGAATTTGATGGAATCCTTGCTTTAAAAAAAAACACCCAGTTGCCCAAGTGTGTTAGTTTTGCTTAATTTTTTACCCACCACTTCTTTGTTTCCAGTGAGAATAAAAGTTCAATAGATTAGGGAAAACAAAACCAAACCATCCAGAGACCTGATCCCCAGCCATATGCACATGCAAATCATTGATGCCTTCTACGTACACGTCCATCCGTTGAGCTAACATGCACCGAAGAGAAAACCATATGATCAATGTCGAATCCGCAATTGATAAAAAAAGGCAAAATCAGCTGTGGAGAGCCAAGGAATTAAATTATAGCACGCCTTTTTCATAATTTCAAGGGGTCTCTCTAGACCATGGGAGCTGGGATCTGTGGTCTCTACCGTTAACTTGTTTTATTTAGGACAAACTGGAGTTCATAGTCTCCACCATGGTATGCATTCTAGCACACCACCTGCCACACCAGCTGTTTGCAACAGAGACACAGAGATGAAGAGCCCGCAGAAGTCAATTAATGCGTAATGTTCTTTCCTTGCAAGATCAGTTACTAAATCTTACCAGTTTAGGTCTGATACAAAGCAGCCCATGCAAAATTTGGCTTCTCTCATGAGACCATGCATCATCAGAATATCCTACGGCGTCCATGGCTTAACAATAATTCAGGAAGGGGCACCTGGGTGGCTCAGTGGGTTAAAGCCTCTGCCTTCGGCTCAGGTCATGATCCCAGAATCCTGGGATCGAGCCCCGCATGGGGCTCTCTGCTCAGCAGGGAGCCTGCTTCCTCCTCTCTCTCTGCCTACTTGTGCTCTCTGTCTGTCCAATAAATAAATAAAATCTTATAAAAAAATAATTCAGGAAAAGAGCACAGTCCACAGGATCTTGTACTGGAAGTGTAAACAGTGGGCTCTTATCAAATTCTTTTGGGATATTTATTGTCTTAAACCACTGCTTCTTCTTCTTCTTTTTTCCCCTTATGACTTTGAAATGCTAAAGTTAACATACCCATCCATCTTAAATTAATCTGTAAAGGCAACGTTCAAAACAAACAAACAAACAAACAAACAAAAAACCCAAAAAAACAAAAAACAAAAAAAAGGCAACGTTCAAACGGATGGGAGTTTTGGCAGAACGTATCAATTCGAGTCTCACACTTTGGGGTTGAGAAATGTGCTGTGATAATTAAGAAAAAAAATATTTGAGATGGAAGTATAGGGCAGAAATATTGTTCCTTTAGATATTAATGGATCCTTCTCTACTCACTGTAGGAGAAATAGTGGGTAAGTGGAACGGAGAGAGAAAGACGGCATTAAAAAATAAAATGTAAAATCTAGAGGCAGGCCCGTGTGTAGGAGGCATTTATCATACATGAGAAGGTCAGCTCGAAGCAGTGAGCCATTTCCCATAAACAGTGTTTTATGGGTATGTGCATGTGTAATGTTCAGCTGTCTATTGGGGGCTGGGGAGTAGTATACAGATAGACCTCCACCAGCACAAATAAGGTTTTGACTCTGAAAAAACAAAAACAAAAACAAAAACCCTCAAAAACAAAACCAAAAAATATCATGAGGAGAAAAGAAGAATAATATTTTTATAGATTTGGGAGTGGAATACCTTCCTTACATGACTGCAGAAAATCATAAACTCAGGATATTAGATGTCAAAATTCATGATCTCAAGGACCATATTGACTCTGTAAAAGCCAGAAACCGTAAACAAAGAAACAAAACCAAAACGGTAATCATCTCTCTTTTATGACTTCAACACACAGAAGGAGCAATGAGCCCATTTTAGTGTTTTCTTTAAGTGAGTGCTTCAAATAAGTAAGAAAAATAGGCATTAATAAAATAATCAGACCACAAGAGTCATTTTAAAGTATGAAAAGATGTATTCACAGAAAAGATTTAAATGGCCCATGAATGTAAACAAATGGCTAGTTGCACTACTATAAGAAAAATAAAGACAACATTTTAGGTTATCATATTTGCAAAATAAGAAAAAGGATGTATAAATTTTTGATTATGCAGAGAGATGGGCATTTACTCATCACAATGACTCCATGTGTTTTGTAAAATAATTAGAAGTGCCCCTAAAGCTGATATGCTTTTGAAATGCTTATATATACATGTGATGTTGATAGCATGTTTCAAGTGTTTATGATAAATCTTATCCTCATGACTTTTCATCACATGTTTTGCCAGATCTGAGAAATGTACATTTCCATGGTGCCAGATCTATGAACCTTCTTGTGTAGAACCTCTGAGTCCTGTGTCAAGCTTAGAAAACTTGTGACATCCACACCCCACTGCTGATGTGGAGAAGACCCCCCAGCTCTGTGTCCTTGCCTGGTGTAGAGCTATAATGCTCGGCACCCAATGGAATCATTCCCTTGTTTAGGCAAAGAGTAGGATGCCCATGTTTCATGGATTATGGGATCAGCTTCCTAAATGGATGAACATCTTAGTTTTTCCTGGAGAACATGGACTGTTTCAGCTTACCTAAAACAAAAACCAGTTGTATTGGAGGTTTTGCCAAAGACTAAGACCTCACACTGATCACTGTGTGATAAATACACAAATTCACAGAGGTCACCCTGAGGGTGCACAGCCGGTTCATGGTTCAGAGCTTTGCTTCTCAGCCAAATGTGCCCACCTGAATCTTCCCAAAGGCACAACTACAGATTTCCAAATGTGAGTGCATGCATAATGTGCGTGTGTGTCCTGTGTGTATAACATGTGTGTGATGTGTGTATGTAACGTGCACATGTAGTGTGTGTCAAGTATGAGTGCCATGTGTATAGGTGTGTAATCTATGTGTGATGTGTGTATGTAGAGTACACATATGTGTGTGTCATCTCTGTGTGCATTCGGAGGTCTGTCAACTCTCACTCTTCCAAAGGACAACCGGGAATGAATTATCTGTAAGGAAGCCGAGTCCACAGAAGCTTGGCTTCTGAATCATTTCATTCATGAGCCATGTGTTGTAGTTGTGACAGGTGATGCAGACAATGTCCTGAGGAACGGCCCTCAGGAAGCCCGGTCATACATGGTAGCTTCCTTTTTCATAAGTTCTCCATTGAATTACGCAGCGTGTTCATGAGAACGGATCATCGTGTTGGACTCAGTCTCAAGAATACGTGTCCTCCTGGTTTGTGTCAAGAGTTGGCTTCCATCTTAAAACACTTGTGAAGGCTTGCGGATAATGACTGCGTAGCCCAATACCAGTACCTGTCACCTGTTATCTGACTTTGTTCATTGATTTTGATTCGTCGTGCCATCTTTCCTAATATTCCCCTGTACATTCTACTAAACTTTCTTAGGATAGGTTTGCCTCATAAAACATGATATGTATATCATCTCTATTTTTGAATGTCTTATTACATGGCATCTTAAATAAGGAGTGGGCATATGTGTTTAAGCACATGTTTTCTAT
The DNA here is from genome assembly GCA_004024625.1 of Mellivora capensis. Lineage (NCBI taxonomy): Eukaryota > Metazoa > Chordata > Mammalia > Carnivora > Mustelidae > Mellivora > Mellivora capensis. Next base: position 78,663 of record PISX010001998.1, on the reverse strand, counting down.
TTGCCCCCCAAGTGCAGAAGAGAGGTCCCAGCTGGTCTAGAAAGCTGGCTGACCCCCTAGGGTCATGCTTTCTTAGCATGTCTAATGGGATGGTGGAGAAGATAGTATCTGTCCAACTCCTTCACCCTCTCTCATCGTACACAAAGAATGGGTAGGGCCGTGTCTTGTGCAGTGGCAGCCACTGGCTGAAAAACACTCATAACTTTGAGCATTCCTCATGATTATTTCCTCCTGGAGATTGTACTCGTTGCTCCCTGGTTTTCAAGTAAGAAGCTCAATTATTTTTGATTTAGCCACAAGGACTTGCTATCTTTAGAAATCTCTCGCTAAAGTAGAGTCCCAGTTGGGATGAATCTGAATCAGAGTGCTAGGAGCTCTTGAGATAGGACTCACCCAAGCAACCACATTGTACCAACAGCAAGCTGTCCAAGCAGCCATCTGTCCCACCTGGCACATTGACCAGTTCCCGACTATAAAGGACGGGAGAACCTGGCCATTGCTTCCAAGAGCAAAAGTATTTTCAGATCATTGTAGCGGAATCAGAGACAGAAACTCCTTTCCCTTTCCCTGGAAGGATGGAGAGCAGGAGAACCATCAGGAGAACAGGGTTGGGCATGACCCCATTGCAGCATTCCATCTGGCTATCTCCATGGAGCTCATTCAGAGGCATGTGCCTTGCTGTAGGGTGTCCAGAGAGACCCAGGGTGTCACAAGAGGTTTAGCAACAGAAGCCAAAACAGCACAGCATCTAAGCTGGTCTCCCATTTTCTCCACTGACATCCCCACAAAGTGGGAGGGAGCACACAGGCAATGGCTCCCTCTTCAGGGTAACCCTGAGAGCTGCTGGAGCAGTCTCTGGGAATCATCCTTGTGTTGAAACACTGGCCAGTCCTTCTAGAAGCAGAAGCTGAGACAGGGATCAAGGTGTATAGAGGGTGTGGTCTCAGCGGAATCTTGTCTCGGAGTGATGGGAGCAGAATGGGCAGGATAGAGGCCAAGGCATCTCAGCCTGGCCCCACGGGGAGCTCAGGGGTATGGACTGCAGATCAACATTTGTTCTGATTGAAGTGAGGGATGTAACTTCTTATAGCTTACATCAGTCAGTCACTGGGTGTAGGTGAAGGAAGGAACTCTATCAAGCCCATATATGTTCACAGCGATCCTTCGGAAATGGGTGTGGGTGAGAACAGGACCATCTGCATACGGTGCACCAGCCAGAAAGGTAATCTGGTTGCACCATCTGTAAAGAACCAGATACTAAAGGAGCCTGCATTAGCCACTAGGGACCTGGAAATAGAAGTGACCCATGAGAATTTCAGCCGTGCATAATGAGAGAGGGCCACATGGTGCCAGTCTTCTTGCTCACGTATACCTTCCTATCGACTCCACATTTTTTTTCTTTTGTCTCTTACGTGCAACTTCTCAGATTCCAATTCCTAGCCCTAGTTCCCAGCTTTGCAACCGAGCTGAACACAGAACCATAGCACGTGCATGAAGCAATAAAGGGCTGACTTAGAGCAGAGGGAAGTGCGGCCGGCTCTGGTTTTTTAAGAAAGTTCCTGTGATGTTTGTAGAGGGTGGCAATGTGTGGCATCAGACAGGGGAAGGGTTTCATAGGTACAAAGAAGGGTGGTTTGTTATTCATCCTACGGTGCACCTCTTGCTGAAATACTGTGTGTCTGGCAGTTACAGATTAGCAGGCACAGTCTTCGGAAAATAATTACTTTGAGCCTTTGGGTGTGGGCATTAATTTCTTAGTCTTGGAACCTGTTCCATTCTACATTTCAAGTCGCATTGTGCTTTCTGAGAAACGTGTTTGCTTCCTGATCTCAATCTAGGGAGCTAGGGGCAGAAGTACCATAAGAGAGGAGGGACACTCCCCGTTTGATTGCAAGGGTTGCGTTTGGAAACATTGTAATACACTGGGGAAAAGATTACTTGAAAACAAAGGTTTGGGTGAGTGATTAGATCGTGGAAACTCTTCATAACAGGAAGAGCTAACACCCCTCTCTTCTGAACCAGAGACATACCACCCACACTCTGCTTTCAGACACAGCGACGCTGGCCTAATTTATCTGCTTACCATTGTCCTTGCACATTTCAGAGATTTGGTAACCCAATAGTCACCAAATCTCCAGTTAAGGAGAAATTAGCAAATGGATCAAATGAGGTAATACATGAAGCACTTTGGGAGGAGAATGGCTGTTATTATAATACATCCATTTGTATTAAATTATCTATGAGATTTTTGAGGAGGAAACAGGATATGATGGGAATTATGCCCATCATCCGTTTATCTATCATCGGTCTATCTGCCTATCTAAATCATCTATCACCCATCTTCCTATCTATCTACCTACCTACACATCCATCTCTCCACCTATTATATCTACCTACCTATCTACCTGTCTATCATATCTATCATCTATCTGTCCATCTATTATATCTATCTATCTACCTATATATCCATCTATCATATCTATCTATCTATCTACCCACCCATCTGTCATATCTATCTATCTATCTATCATCTACTTATCTACCTACCTATCCACCCATCTCTCCACCTATTATATCTACTTATCTACCTATCTATCATATCTATCATCTATCTATATCTATCTCTCTACCTATGTATCTACCCATCTATCATATCTGTCTATCATCTATCATCTACCTATCATCAATCATATCTACCTACATATCTACCTATCTATCCGTCTATCCTATCCATCTACCTATCATCCATCTATCTATCTAGCTAGCTATCATCTATCTATCTTTGTATCTATCTATCTATCTATCTATCTATCACCTATCCTCTATCTATCTACCAATGTATCTGCCTACTTACCTATCATCAATCTATCTGTTTCTCCCCATGGATATATATGTATGCATATACACATATTACATATATATGGTATATATATGTGTGTGTTTGTGTGTTTAAGGGAAATTACTAAATTTAAAGTAAGGACAGACTTCTCCACCACATTCCTAACATGTAGGAAGAGTTTTGTGTCTTTCTAAGCTGAAAGGATAGAAACATCAAGACTAGGTAAGTGAAAAGAACCATCTCCAGGACCACTCCCCACCTTTCTGATACATGTATATGATGCTCTGTACCATGCAGACATGTTTTACAAGTCTATCAGTATGTACCATATTAGAATATGTACCATATTAGAATAGAATTAGAATAATATGTACCATATTAGAAATTAGAACTAAGGGTTTTATTATTTATTTTTATTTTTCAAAGATTTTATTTATTTGGCAGAGAGAAAGAGAGGTCACAAGGAGGCAGAGAGACAGGCAGAGAGAGGGGGAAGCAGGTCTCTGCTGAGCAGAGAGCCTGATGTGGGGCTTTATCCCAGGACCCTGAGATCATGACCTGAGCCAAAAGCAGAGGCTTAACACACTGAACCACCCAAGCACCCCAGAACTGAGAGTTTGAAGGAGTTTTCTTTCTTTATTCAGCTTGAAATCACAAAAATAAATATAGTACCTTTTTTAAAAAATAGAATAATTTGGAGGGGTTGCCTGGGTGACTCAGTTGGTTAAGCATCTTGATCTCAACTCAGGTGTTGATCTCAGGGTCATGAGTTTGAGCCCCACATTGGGGTCACACTGGACATGGAGCCTACTTAAAAAATAATAAAAAAAATAATTTAAAAAAATGGAATAATTTTAGAAATAGCTATGCTTTCAAAAAATATATAGTAAAGACAATGTCTTACGTTCCTGCAGCTCTGCTTAATGTCCATCTTACTGAAACACAGCTGGTGTCTTCTGTTCAGTTTTGGAATTTGCCTGTTGTGATATCTAAAGCTATGGAACTTGTGCTGAACATCACAGTATGCTCTTAAAAATAAAAGTACAAAAAAAAAAATAGATGTGAACATTAAATCAAATCCCATTATTTTTGTGAAAAGAATTTTGGCTCTGTGGAACCCCAGATACTCTTGGGCCACCCTTTGAGAACCACCAATCTAGCCGTCCCTTTGTTTCATGTTGGATGGACGACTGTGTCAAATGCCAGGTCATCCTCAATTGTGCAAACACAGACTAGAAGCTCCATGGTATTGGAGACATTCTGCCAATTTAAGCTTAAACTTAAATTGGGGCCATGGGTTTTCAATGGGGACATGCACATACCAGTATCTGCTCCTGTTTTCTCTGCACTTCTCAGTTTTCCTAGGGAGAAATATTTAACCCCTGCTCTTAGCCATTTTAGAATCCAACGTGGGAAGAGGGCTGTGCTTCTCAACACACCGTGTGTAGACTTTGCTATGCTCCCATATTCATACCTGCCCACTAGCTGTAGCTGGTGTCTGGAAGGTTGGAGTCCCTTTGAGACAGACATGATTGCCAGTGGGTCCTCTGCCAGGTCCAGTAGGAGGCAATTCTCCAGCCGAGTGGGATGACCTGGGACTGGGAGATTTCATTTTTTTTTTTTTTTTTTTTTTAGGAAAGTCCTGCTTTATCCCCACTTGGGACCTCACCACCAGAGGCTGCTTTTACCACTAGTTCCCAAGTATTTCTGGCATTTGGGGCCAAGAGTTGTCCTGTTTCCCGGTTTTAGTCCCCCGAGGATGAGATGTTCCAACTTTCTCTGATCTGGATACATTGGGATCCGTCCATCTGTTTCCCAGCTTGTCTTACATTGTTGCAATCTTGAACATGTGGTCATCCGCTCTCCTATTTCTGTCTTGCAAAATTTTGCCTCTTACTGACACATTTTTTTTTTTTTTGTCTTTTTAGTGGGTTTATGGGAAATAACAGTATTCGATGTGGTAGGTTGAATGAGGTCTCTGCAAATGCACTCATATTCGGTCCCCCTGGAATGCCTTAAACTAGTCTGTGGTGGGCCACAGTTGGAATATTTGCCACTAACTACTTGCATAATTGATTAATTAACATATTCCATCACGTCATGAATATGCATAAGCCACCCACTTTGGGACACACACATATGTCCTTCTTTGGCCTCTCTTTTCATTCTTTTCTCTTTCCCAGGGATGTCCATCCCTTATCCCCCAAGAACACGATGCAAAGGTAGTGATAAGAATGATTGAGTTGCAGTCAGTGGGGAGTTGGATGAGACAGCACGTTGCATTGGAAAGGAGAAGGATTGGCTGAACAAGTTCAATGCCATGTAAACATGGACTCGTTCTTCCAGACATGGTGCCACACACACGCTCTGTAGAACTACCTTCCACTGTACTGCGTTTTCACCCCTAACTGAACCTTTAAAAAGTTGTACATCCCGTGTGCCTCACCTCTAATCTGTTGAACAACTTCCAATCCTTGTCGTCCTTTAGACCTGATGTTTAAAGGCAGTCCAGTCCTGCTGCTATTTGAAATACTTTAAACAGATGAAGCAACACTGTCACTTTTTCTTTTTCTTTTTCTCTACTCTAGACCAGCATCACATCAAAAGTACATTTTTATTGAAAAAAAAAAAAACAACCCTCATTCTGCATACCTGATACCACCCTGGTATGAAATCCCAAACATTGACCTACCTGTCCTACACAAATATTTGAAGAGCTGGCATTGCCAATATCAATTACAGAAGCAAGAAGTTACAAAGCGTCCAATTTAAGTTTTGTTTCTGGAAATAGAATATGTCTGAACTGCAGTCAGTTTTTAAAATAGATCTCCCACAATGGAACACTCAGATTCCAAAAATTTTAGGGATGATTGTCTCTCTATAAATATGCATTATGTTCATTATATCATGCAATGTGGCTAACACATGCATGTTGAAAAGTAAGATTCTTATTGCCAGACCACTTTTATTCAAGTGTAACCATAGAAACATAGGCGATAACAAATTCTTTAGCTGAGAAATACAGTTGACCCTTGAACAACATGGATCTGAACTGCGTGGGTCCATTTATATGTGTTTTTTAATTTAATTTTATTTTATAAATACAGTACAGTGCTGTAAACCTATTTTCTCCTCCTTATGATTTTCTTAATAACATCTTCTTTTCTCTAGCTTCCTTTATTCTAAGAATATAGTACACTCTAGGGGTGTCTGGGTGGCTCAGTTGGTTAAGCATCTAATTTAAGCTCAGGTCATGATTCCAGGGTCCTGGTTTTGAGCCCTGCATTGGACTCCTAGCTCAGCATGGAGTCTGCTTCTCCCTCTACCTCTGCCTGCCACTTCCCCTGCTTGTGTTCTCTGTCAAATAAATAAGTAAAATCTAAAAAAAAAAAAAAAAAGAATATAGTATATTCTATACATAAGAGGCACAATATATGTTTATTGACTGTAATTGTTAAGGCTTCTGGTCAATAGTAGGTTATTACTAGTTAATTTTTGGCTGTGTCAAAGTTATGTAGGGGATTTTGATGGCACAGGGAGCCAGTGGTCCTACTGCTGTCTTTGTTCAAGGACAATTCCTTTTACCATTATAAGATAAAGACTAATTAAAACTAGATTTGGTAAATGACAATAATTTAGGAATTAAAAAAAAATGATTTGGATTGTTTAGAATTCATACTGGCTTGGAGGTGTTTCTCTGGGACTACATAGTGATTGATGGCATCAGCAGTCAAGGATTCTCCTGCCTTTTGACAGCTCCAATGTGTTTTCCTGATTTAAGGTAGATCTGGATGGATCCTTAAGCACAATTCTGTTGTTAGAATGTTCCCTGGATTTCACTCAGACAACTCACCCTAACATTGTGTTGTCTGGAACGTGGTCATACAGCCATCTCCAATCCCAGGAGGCACTGAGAAATGTAGCCTATGCTCTTACTGGCCAGGGCTGGACCAAGAATTCAGTTCATTAACTGAAGAGGGAGAGTGACATGGATATTGAGGACAGCCTAGCAGTCTCTGCTCTGGGGTGGAAGGGAGATTTTGTTTATCATTTCTAAATGGAAACCCACAAGCTTCTTTTGAATAAATATGGATCAGAAACATGAACAACATATCAATCTGTAGTCTTCCTAATGAGAGGAGGTTTTTGAAATATTTTTGTTTCCCTTACTCATTTAGAAGTTTTATTCCCACACATTGATTTCATCCACATTCACCCTAAGAACTGGAGTCAGAAAAGATATCAATGAGTATGGTTTGGGAGGACAAAGGTTCATTGAGGTTCATATCTAAGCAATACCATAAAAATTATAACTTAAAAACAATCTTCAAATTATAAGCGAAACATTTTCTAGAGAGAAGAGTGGCTGGTTATCCACACATGTAAGGAATGTTAACAGCATCATTTCTCAGTTACTAGATCTCTATGAAGTTTGTGTGTGTGTGTGTGTGTGTGTCTTTTTGTAAATGGCCATATGCATATTACATATTGAATTTTATGGAAAGGACCACAGGACCACTGAAATTGTGTAAAAAAACAACTGATATCATAAGAAGGCATACTTTGAGAAAATTGGCAAGTGAACCACATGGGTTAGATGAAGTTGTGTAGGTCCAAGAGAATGTAGGTAGATGATTTTAGATCGTGAACATGTGAACCAGAGGATTGGCAGGTAAAATGGATCAAGGTAAGAGAGTATACCTGGTCCTGCTTTGGAAATTTATGAGAATATTACGATCTTATGCTCCAAATTCAGCAGCAGGAGGAACCTGATTATTCCTTGTTCCCAGCCACAGGAAACACCACAACTGGTTTCAAAAGAGCCCCAGTCTATCAATGTCAGCATCATACCAGGAACAATCCTCCTGAAACCTACACAATCATGGAGCCCCATACCTTGGAAAGCAAGCCTGTCATCGACCAACCTCACACCAGAAACCATATCTCCACGTTACACATCAATCTCCCCATAAATATTCCATTTCGAAAGTTTTCCAAAACTGACCTTTACTGTTCATCAATATCGTGCAGTTTCCTTTTTTTCTGGACACATCAACCCATAAGCAGAGTCTTCTTTTTTCAGACACTGAGTGGTGACCTCTTTCTCCAAACTATTTTTGATCTGTAGTCACTTGTAGAACATTTAACCTGACTAGATTATTTAGAGTTTGGGGGTATGCATTTCTGCCACTCCTCTGCCTGCCTTCCCATTGCTTCAAGACCACCCAGTTAACACACATTTTCAAAATTTCAAAGCCACTGCTCAGCCTTGTGACCAGTAGCCCATGGTGCTGGCTTTTAAATGTCTTGCAAAGCCAAAGCAGCTATACCAACAGATCTAAACTCTCCAGATTAGGGACAGGCTATGAAAAGAGTGTTTATACATTTGTTTCTGTTCATATGGAGAGCTTTAAAATGTATTTCCTTGCCCTCCACAGATAATTCAGTGTCCTGTTACCTAACGTAGCCCGAAATGAAGTGGGAAATTATCGGCGGCACCATAGGAGGTAGACCAGAAAGCTGATGCTTACAGCACAAAAAATTATTATTTTTTTCCAAGATTCATTTACTTTAGAGAGAGAGAGGGCATGAGTGAGGGGATAGGCAGAGGGAGAGGGAGAATCCCAAGCAGACTCCCCACTAAGCATGGTGCCCTTCTCAGGGGTCAGATCCCAGGACCCTGAGATCACAACCTGAGCCAAAATCAAGAGTCAGATGCTCAACCAACTGAGTCACCCAGGCGCCCTAGGATTATTTTATTTATTATTGGAGCTCTCCACGACTCTCTGTATCGATCTGCTTGCCTTTTCTGACACCCTGAAGAGGTATGATATTTATTACTATTTTCAGGCCACTTAGAATTGCCGAGGTACAATTTAAAAAGTAAAAGTGCTCAAAATATATGTGGGTTTTGGGGTGCCATAAGGGCTTTATTGAACAGATAGTAGTTTGGGGTGTCCAGAAGTAAGTTTTGGCTACATTCTTTACAGTTTTTATAACAACTCATAACACATGTAAAGAGCACATTTCAAGATCTTCCACTAGAAATGGAGAAAATCATATCTTCAATTCTGCTTTGATACCTTTTATGATATTCTAACATATGCGCGTATGGGTGTCCTTAATTTCTGTTCTATACATTTATTACAAATACGTGTATAGACCTATATTGGGTATGTATGTGTTTTTACATATGTGTGTATTCTTGATATATAAATATCAATGTATATGACATAATGATATCTAATTTATATGCCTGAAAACGATAAACTCACTTTTAGGTTAAAACTGGGAAATTTAGGGACGCCTGGGTGGCTCAGTTGGTTAAGCGGCTGCCTTCAGCTCAGGTCATGATCCCAGCGTCCTGGGATCGAGTCCCACATTGGGCTCCTTGCTCGGCAGGGAGCCCGCTTCTCCCTCTGCCTCTGCCTGCCACTCTGCCTGCCTGTGCTCGCTCTCATGCTCTCTCTCTCTGACAAATAAATAAATAAAATATTAAAAAAAAAAACAAAAAAAAAGAACTGGGAAATTTAAAAATGCAACCTGAATCATATGAATCATGAATATATATATTCATATATGTATATGTATGTTTAGAATTATAGATAGATAAATAGATGAGTAAGATATCCATATTATATATATATAATATATATGTATATGTATGTATGCATAGAATTATAGATAAATAATAATTAGATGGATAAGATATCCATATATAATACATTATATTATATATAATATGATATTTATATATTCAACATATTCAATACAATACATACTATAACAATATGTTATATACATATATTTGATATTTAGATATAATATTTCATAATAATATGGATATTAATATGCATGATTTGAGTAATAATATGGATAATAAGATATGATATAGATCACATTATTATATATAACATGCATATAATATAGATCAGATATAATATGGATAATAATAATATAGATATATATAATATGGATATCTTATCCATCTATTTATCTAACTATAATATCTATTCATATCTATCTATATCAATATCTGTTGATAATTCTAACATACATATACTATGTAGATATATATATATGAGTACACACATATACACTCTCTCTATATAGGTATGTATCTGTATGCTCTAGAAATCTCTCTGTATATATATATCACATACCTCCAACCAGCTCAGAAATAACTTTTACTTTAGTTCAGATATATCACGGAGACAATAGGAAACCATGCTATGAGTACCTTAAGAGATACATCGCTTGTCTTAAAAAACAGGTTTACAAAACACTGTCTTTCAAGTTTTGTTTTTTAAAGATCTTATTTATTTATTTGACAGACAGAGATCACAAGTAGGCAGAGAGGCAGGCAGGGAGAGAGGGGGAAGCAGGCTCCCCGCTGAGCAGAGAGCCCGATGTGGGATTCGGTCCCAGGACCCTGAGATCATGACCCGAGCAGAAGGCAGAGGCTTAACCCACTGAGCCACCCAGGTGCCCCCCCCCCCCCCCCCATCCTTCAAGTTTTGATTTGACTGGATTCTTTCTGGCAGGTCATTACCTTGTCATGTTGCATTACATGCAAAATCAGGTCCAAAGTATTTGGGGAGGCATACAAGCTTAGTGGGAAATGATTTTCAGTACAAATATTTGTGCCTCTGGGGACCTTAACGAACTTGAATGACTTGGGCATTATCCCTACAAGCATGCAAAGGCAGCCCTCTCATGCTCATGCGATCAGAGAGCACTTCTCCATTGATGGACCCACAAAATTTGTCCCTCAGAGATCTTGGTACCTATGATGTGGAATAGGGTTCCTGTTGTAATCGACAAAACATTGTCATTCCCATGGAGGTGATGAGAAGTAGTCTCAATCCATCATACTGGCCGGCCTGGATTTTGATTTGGGTAAGAGAGGAACATTACAAGCTCCTTGTCCTTACCGAGCATAATTAATAACTGGGTGTTTCCAGAATTTCCCCCATATTTCTCAAATTAACCAGCACCACCGAAAGACATCAGTAGCCAATAGTTGTTATAGTCCTGTATTTTCCATTTCATTTGTTACACGATGGTCCATCGTGTTGATTTTGACGATGATTGACGATGATTGATGGGATTGATTGACGGAGGTCAATCCCATTGGCCATCGCCTCCCGTGTCTTGTCATGTAGTCATTCTAAGACACCCACCGTTCAGTTTGTGACCCAAGATTTATCGGACTATGCACTACATTTTAAGTGATTAAACCCAATCTCAATGTCCAGGATGCTCTTTTTTTTTTTTTTTTTTTCTAGAATAAAAACGTTTTCTTTTCCTCCTGCTGGAGTGAAACCATTTGCATCTGAATGGATTATTGTAGTCAGACCGCGGGTGCCCCTGGGGACAAAAAAACTTTGAGAAACAGCCAAGTCACACGCCGTTGGTCAAATTGTGGTGTCCACAGAAGAAGGAGCATCAGCAAAGGCTGGCAGTCACAGATCAAAGAAAAAAGTGATCACAGCCTTATGGGATTGGCAATCAAAGTGTCTAGTGGTGTCAAGTCCAACCATCTGAAGAACTTACCCAGTTATTTCCCTCCTTACAAGCAACTCTGTCTATGCAAAATTTACCTAAAGCCACTTAAAACTTGCATTGTTTTTAAGAAAAGCCCGAGTCTTGCATTACAGTCCCGAATCGATATCACTTTCTGTTTCACATTTTTTTCCCCCAGAATGTCATGTCTCTGCATGTATACACTTCTCACCTCTATTTAACACCAGCTTGCGAAAAATTTTGGCTCCTGCTTTCAATGTCTGTCTGTATTGTTTATGCTCAGCAGCTCGTAAGTGTCTCCACATCCAGGGATGGGATTTAGGCAGAACGCAAAAGAGGAAAATGAGAGATCCCGAGTCCAGGGATTTCTGTATTTTTAAAATTTGTGTCCACACATGTCAGTATGCTCAGTCTTCCCTGAGGGTTTTTAAACTTGAAAGGGCCACAGAAGATGGTCTCACTTTGCCTTTCCTCTTGCTGAGAGTGAGAGACACCGAGAGTCACAGTGCTGTTCATTTAGGAAGTGGGAGCAGAAGACAAGGTTTCACACTCACCGGCTGCAACCCCATGCCCAACTTCCAAAAAGCGGGATTCATCCAGGTCCCAGAGCTAAGGGGCTGAGAGTCAACCCCAAATACAGTAAAAGCACGCCATGTGCTTTCCCAAGAAAAATAGGAATGTAAGTGCCCAACGAACTAGGGCAAAGACCCTTGCAGAGGGCTGCTGGGGAATCCTAATTTCATGGCATTTTCATGAGCACACCCTTGCAAATCCCAACTATCCTCGGGGGTTCTTCACCGTTGATTATGGGTCCAGTGCCACCAAGAGAAACATGCCTGCAAAGGCACTCTCTTTTCTTTGTAACTAACACAGGACCGTGTAGTAGGTCTTCATTAAAATCAGGCTGATCGAATGTCTTTTTTTTTTTTTTTCTGATCAAGTATCTGCTGAGCTGTGATGTAAGATGTTAATGAACATCTTACAGTCACCCCTATTTTCGAGAAAGAGGAGAAACACCTAACTTTCCCTTTACTGTCCACGGAGACAACAGTTGCCAGAAAAATTAATGAGGAATTGAAGTGAACACCCTTAAGGAAGTTCCTTCAAAGGAATTTTTAACCATGTCTGACTTATTATTTGCACCTGGGGTGCCAATTAAAATTACATGCATTGTCTTTGTTGATGATTGGCTTTCTCAAACGTGTATTAACGGTGTGAAGGGCATGAGATGTGATCCCTGAACTCTATCATCAAGAGGATAGATAATATGACTTCATACAATGGTAAAACATGATTTGTGTCTGTACCAATACCCTAGATTTATCATTTTTTTACATTGACAAACGAAAACCGTGTCCTACCGATGAACCAAATAGACCAAGATTACGTGTCTAGGTGAGGGTGACTTCTTCTCCATCTTCTATCCCACCCTCCATGAGCGTGAATGGAAAGGACAAAGCTTCTAAGAAAAAACCCTGTCACCCTAGTATCTGTGAAGTCAGGGATCTGATACAGTCTTAAGGCTAAATTTATTTTCGTAATTTCTCTACAGGTGTATTTTTAGGGACATGACTCTTCCCTAGACTTCTTGCGGCCTTGTGGAAGGACATCTGTCTTATAACCCCTCCAACAGAGCCTCTCTTACTCTGAATCTCCTGAATCTCAGGTAAGAAGGAGAAACCACCTTTTCCACATCACACAGAACCAGTCTTTCTTCCCTTTTCCTCCCTTCTCTCCTCCTCCCCATTTCTACTCTTCTGTTATTTTCAAATCAAACCCTTGAACCATCTGGCTAACTTTTCTTAAAGACACTCCCAATGTTTTAAAAATTTATAATTTAATGACACGGCACACTTTTGTTAACGAGAACCTTGTATCGTGAATGGTAGAGAGATATTTTCTAGGTCTGATGCAACTAGAATTATCTAGGCTTCTCTCAGATATGATCAATTTTTACTGATTGTAAAGAACGCCGAATGTCAGAACGTGTCGTGACCATGGATCCCTGTATCTACAGTTGGCCTCCCTATGCTGGGGGAGCTCTAAGCAGCTGTCACCAGCTTTCCCGCATACTAAAGTGGGTAGAGACCCTTGGCCTTGGCCTTGGCCCACCCACCACACTGTTGTAGTCTGCCTGACACTGAAGGCTTCCTTTTGAGGCCAACCCAGAATCTGGCATCAATGACCTTAAGCAGAAACTTAACTCGTGCGGAAAACTCAAGTACTCGGAAAAAAGAACAGTCAGAACTTATATCTTAAAGTACCCTTGTCACATGCAATGTAAATTCCAAAATCAACAAATAGGTAGTTGTCAAAATGTGTCACTTCTCCATAGTGGCAGGCTGACAATTCGTGAGATATTTTAGGTGCATTTTGACAACAAGGAATAATTAATTGTGGCTGCATTTCAGAAGGGATTTTTGCTGAGAACATCAGCTGGCCCAGATTCCCCAGGTAGGGAGGGACGCAGATTCCTCAGGTAGGGAGGGACGTTATCAGCAAAGGCTCTTCTTCTGCCAGACCTTTGGCCATTGGGCTCTCTCTGGGACTTGCAAAGCAATCAGTTGCCTTTCCACAAATGTGCAAAAACGGGGGGAAAATCGCCAAAGCATATTTTTCATTGTGGTTCTCCCAGCCTTTCTAGGGATGACCTAAAACCAAATACTTGAATCACCTAAGACAGGTATTTGTTCCTTGTTCTAGATTCTATTCCACATACCCCTAGGGTTGATGGTGTCAAAAAATGATAATTTTATTCACATTTACAATTTTCACAATTGTAAATGTGAATAAAAAAAGAAAAAAAGAGAACAGATGAGCAAAGGCACTGGACCTGACTCTTAACCAAGGAAGTGACAACTCAGTGTAGCCATTGATCTTCCCGATGGCATTGAGTGAATTGTATAAAGAGATCAAGTTACTGTCAAGTAAGTTTAAACCTGGATGCCCTTGTGTAGGTTCTGCCATTTGTAACGGGTGAAGCAGTCTCTTCAGTCCCTCCCCAAGACAGGAAGCTGGTAATTCCCTAAGATGCATTCCCGGTCAGTTCTCCTTAATCCATCTCCACAGAGTTTCCGGTATTTTTAACAATGTATCTTTACCAACACAGCAACATAGTTGGAAAAACTATTTCAGGAGCCCATTTTATAACATCTTAACAGAAGACGATGTTTCGACTATACCGTCCTGAACTAGGGAACGTTATTATGCGAGATATCAGAAGGATACTGGGAAAATGATGATTTTTAAAGTTTAAACAAAGAGTGGGTCGATGGAATTTCGTAAGGTCAATCTGGTGGCTCAGTCACTGTCAGTTTTAGGAGGGGACCCACAGGTTGCTCCTCGGCCATAGATTTTCCATTTTCCTGCCTAAGCTGCCCCGTGACATTTGGCGAGCTATATACTTGGGTTGTCATAAGCATCGACTCAACTTCGTTATAAGAAAAGGAATGCTTACAGATCAAAGTCAACAGTGTTATCTTCTAAGCACTGTATTATGATGCAAGCAAGCAACACCTTTAAAGAATACAGTTCAGTGAAATAGACACTTTCCCCCCTATCAATATGTAATCTGTAGATGCCATTTTTGTGATGTGTTTCAGATTTATAAAACTCCCCAAAGAAACCTGCCGTTACTCATTACAATATAGCCACCAAGCACCACCACCAACATCGGCCCTAGGCTCGCGGAAAGTTACTTTGGGTTGGTGTCTATTTTACACTAAAGGGTTTCGATTCTAAAGAGTTATTGTCAATTGTTCGATGATTTCAGTCATTTCTGATCGTCTCTCCAAGTGGACCTAGAGAGTGTTCTTGCTTGTCTTAAAGTTTACCTTGAGAGGATGACTTTGTCTCCGCTGAACAAATAAATATCCTTTGTAAGCTTCTAGCTGTTCAAATACACCCTGTTCCATCTTGAGAATCTCCGCAGAGGAGGCACTTTATGGCTTGTCTGGAGTTTAAATATAACGTGTAAATAGGCTTACATTGGAACAAGAATGATTAAACAAAAAGAATTTCAGCAGCAAGCATATTTTTCTCATAAATGTCAATGTCAACACAGAGAAATCAGGCTCAAACGGTCTTCTGGTCAGATGGTCCTCATTTCCCATCGCAGGTAAGTCGAGTGCAAGCCTCCCAACCTCGAGACTATCCATTTAGATCCACCAGCCTCAGGTTCAACAGACACATCCCTTATTATGATGATTTATTCAGAAAATGCACATAAAAAAAGCACCAGCCTGACATATAACAGGTGTCTGGACCCTCTTTACTTAAGGAAGTGGCAAGAATCCAAGGGAAACTAGACTCTCATGAATGAGGGGGCATCAATGTGTGCATCTTTGCTATGACCAAAGGACCATGGGTATAGAAGATACTCACACAGCGGGGAGCTGGCTGCAGGGGACATAGGGGGATTCTGCACTGCCATTGGGCCTTTTCTGCAACTTGAAACATCATTCCAAAGTAAAAAAAAAAAAATATTTAAAACAAACTCAAGAAGAAGAAGGAGGAGGAGGATGAGAAGGAGAAGGACAAGGACAAGGAGAAAAAGAAGAAGAAGGAGGAGGAGGAGGAGGAGGAGGAGGAGAAGGAGAAGAAGAAGAAGAAGAAGAAGAAAGAAGAAGAAGAAGAAGAAGAAGAAGAAGAAGAAGAAGAAGGAGAAGAAGAAGAAGGAGAAGAGAAGGAGGAGGAAGGAGGAGAAGGAGGAGGAGGAGGAGAAGCAGAACAAGGAGAAAGAAGAAGGAAAAGAAAGTAGAAGGAGAAGAAGGAGAAGGGGGAGAGGGGGGAAAAGGAGAAGGTGAAGAGAGAGAAGGAAAAGGAGAAAGAAAGAAGAAGAAAGAAGAAGTCATCAGCTTGGATTCATAGAATCTTGAGAACTTGCCTTCAAATTTGCCAGCCATTCTCTGAGTTATCTGATCAAATCCCTGTCACTAGCCTCAGGCTGCTGGATGCAAATACTACGAGTTCTCCTCCATCAGAGATGTGTGGTGAAATCAGCAAAAGCGAGGGGCGAGCTCCAGCTCTCTGCAAGTGCAAGGCGCCCTTACCGCATTAACCCACATTGAACCTCTCGTCTGATGCAGTCCACACTGATTGCCCGTAGTGTCTACCCCAGCTTCATGGAGATGAGAGTTCAGTCATATTACAGGTACTTCAAGCCTAGTGGCACACTTAGCATTTATAAATAATGCAATTATGTTCAACAAAAAATTTAAACGGGGAAATAGACAGAAATAATTTCTTGACACCCACTTCTGACATAATTGTGTCAAGCCTTCATTGTCTTTCTGAATACAGGCTTTTCCTCCGAGGCAGGTAGCAAGCAGGATATCCAGCTCTAAAGGAAACAGAATTTGGCCTCAATAAGGCAGCCTACTTTACAATTTATTTTTAGAACGCTATGGATTTAGCACCAAAAGAAGTGACTGATGGTGTTCTAGAAGGCATTAGCACATTGGTCCTGCAACGGATATTTGAACCTTTTACAACACGTGGCTGTTTTGATCTGATTTATTTTGTCTTTTTTTTTTTTTTTTTTGTCATTCGATAATGCTTTTAGATGTCACTGAAAAGGGACCAAAACCTTTACAATGAAATACTCTTGACCCTCGATTGGATTTATGTGAGAAGAATGAGCTTTTACCGCCTGAGATTCAAAACTGTTTAAAATAGATTCTTAACGTGCCCACGATGAGAATCCCTGAAATTACCTCATGTTCGTATACTTTCACGCTGTTTGCAAACATCACTCGGGAACGGGCCAATATTTTACATGCTCACCGGTGTGGCATTTGGGGTGCAGCTCAAGTACTAGGCAACACGGCCCATGCTATTGTGGATTGTGAGGGTCGGGTTCAAACTTTCTTCCCGGTCGGCAGTTTTGATAGGAGCTAATTAATTAGCTTTTACTAATCTAATTATCCCCAGCAGAAGACAAGGGGCAATGGTATTCTTAATACCAATGATTTCATCTGAGCTGTTTTCCTGATAGAATTCTTGATGAGCTCAAGTACACATTTAAAAAAAAAAAGTTTTATTTGTTTAGTAATCTCTACACCCCGTGTGGGGCTCAAACTCAGGACCCTGAGGTCAAGGGTCATGTGTTCTCCTGTCCAAGCCAGCCAGGTGTCCCCGCAGATAATACATTCTTGTCACAGATAAAAGATTCTCATCGAGTCATGTTAGCTATTCTAAGACCCAATTTCAGAAATTGGATTTTTTAAAAAATTTCCCTACAACTCCAGCTACCTGTTTTTTTAAGCACTGATGTATTTTTTTTAAAAAATAACATTTAGAATGATTGATTTTTGTTCCTATTTCTGAGTTATCCAATTCTTGGAAAGAAAAGCACCAAACACTTATAGAAAACATAGAAAGAAGGAGATAGGAATTAGCCCAACAGGGTTTCAGATCCATGCATGTGTGAAGCTTCTGGCCGGGACTTTCTGACTCCTGGTTCTGACTCCTGGTTCTCCTCAATGTTTCTTCTTTTGGATCTGGCCCCTGGGGAGGCGGCACATCGTATGATTACAACTTTGGTCATCCCACCCTCCAAAAAAAAACCTCATTTGTAATATCCTGTCCCACGTGTCCCAGAATTTGGAGAGTCTGTGGTCTCTGCCATTTTACTCAGACTTCCAGGCTGATTCCTTTTGTAGGATTTAATTGAGCACATACTACAGACCAAGGACTGATGGGGGACTAGCGTGCAGCGTGAGACAAAGACGGGACTCAGGGATGACACACGGCTTTCTGTCTGGTCATTCTCAGACATGCCGATGTATTCTGAGAGGAGGACAGGCGGGCTTTAATGTGAGCACAGTACGTTTGAAGTACCTTTCAGCGAGCGACCCTGAGAAACCGTTGTCTGTGTGGCTCTCCAGTCGGGTGGACCGGCGCATTTGGCAGTCACTAATATGCAGCACTGGGTTTCTTTTTTCATAACAAAATATGCTCTCAGCCATAACATACTCATCTTATTTCCTACTCTGCTCTATGTGTCCCTATGCCGCCGTTGCATCCGTGTTTAGCGGACCTGTGCAAACGCATTCTTAAAATTCAACGAAGAAAACAAACAAAACCATTGTTGTGCAAACATAACTAAACAAAACCAGATTACACACAAAAATACCAAACCTATGAAGTGTGTTTTTTTTCCTTCATCTATCAAGTTCCTTCCTGTATGATTTCTCATCTCAAATGAAAACATCCACAGGCTAATGTGGAACAGGACTTCAAGACTTAGAAAAAGTAACATTTTGGATCTTGCTGCAGAAACAATGTATCTGCAGGTGCGGGGGAGGGGTGCCTTCTTCACCGTGACTATAGAGCTAAGCGTCCCCGTGTTTGGGGCGTGCGCAGCTATGAGTTTGCAAACTTGTACATTCTGAAAGTTACCACAAATGAAGAGTCTTCGCCAAGCACCACTGGAGGGTTACCTGAGTCTTGAGACATAGGAAGCAATTCCTAGCTTTATCATTACTATTGTCAGATGGCCTGTGCCATCTGTATATTCATATATATGATAGATATAATACATATATGTGATATATATTTGTGATTTATATATATATATATAAAATGTAAGGCATGATTTCTAACAGTGTGTTTAAGGGATGGCTGGGTGGCTCAGTCAGTTAAACGTCTGCCTTTGGCTCAGGTCATGATCCTGGGGTCCTGGGATCAAGCCCCAGGTCAGGCTCCCTGGTCAGCAGGGAGTCAGCATCTCCCACTGTCCCTCCTCACTCTTGTGTGTGCTTTCTCTCTCAAATAAATAATATATTTTTAAAAATGCATTTAAAACAAATCTGTGCACTCTGTGGGGGGAGATAATTGGAACAATTTACATCACAGCACATTCAGCTTATATCAATATAAATGCTTCTTTTGGCGTGGGGGTGAGGAAGCTCTCACATTTTGCTTCCAAATGGGTAAATGTAGATGAATACTAACAGTGTCCATAACACTCTCCTCTTAATCCAGCCACAGAGGACATAGACTGCATTCAGAAAAACAGGTAATGCATGACACAGGAGTCGGGCACAGAAAACAAGGATTCGTGACTCCATTTTTTTAACGGACGGGGAATGGAACACTCCTTTGAGACAATTTCCTCCTACCAACCGAAGTCCATGGAAGAAAGCGTTATACTCATGGTGCTGACTTCTCCATGGAAGGAAGCTGAAGACCTTATACCATCTCCACTCCCCCACCTTCTATGGGCTTCTTACAAAGAGAGGTCTACACCATTGTTACTCTCCCAGTACTAAGAAAAGAGAACCATAAATCACACATATAATATATATGACATATATTCACACAAATATATATATCATGCACATATATAATATATATCACACAAATATATATCACATATATGTATTATATCTATCATATATATGAATATACAGTCTGGTGCTGGATAATTCTCAGAGAAGAAAGATGCAGCCTTCATTCTAACACATTGCCAGCCTTGTTTTTTTCCTCATATACTGATGTCTCCAAGTTATTCCTCACTTACAACACATGTACCAAGCTGTCCAAGAACTGTTCTTGAAATCACTGGCCCCTGTGCCTTCAAATCCAGTGATGGAACACCATCTCCTCCTCAGCCTTCATCTGTTTGTTGTCACCTTCTCCTACCAGCTGCAGAAATCTCTCTATGCTTGTAAATGCTCCTGTGATAACAATTTTGCAAACATTATTTTTTGATAATTTATAGTAGTCAACATGGCAACGTTTCCCCCTACAATTAGAGCAAGGTCAAGGTTATCACCCTAAAAAACAGATGAAGCTAGTGCCAAAAGGCTGATGTTTTCATGTTTCCGTAGTTTTTCCTTTTCCAGAATGTCATCGGGTTGGAATCATACTGTATGTGGTTGTCTGGGTTTGGGTGAAGGAAGAATAAAAGATTTTCTTTATTTATTTGAGAGAGAGTCAGTGAGTGAGCAAGTAGGTCAAGGAGCAGAGGGAGAGAGACAAGCAGACTCCACACCCCAAATTCCCACGCAAGTGATAAGACTCACCATTACATTTAAAATCCACAAGCTAACTTACCACCCACAGCCCAAACCTGCAGAATGATGTAGAGAGGATGTTCCAACATCCCACTCTTGGATCAAAGCTGTGAATCAGGTGTGCATAACCTACGCTTCTCTCTGTAATGACTTCAAATGTTTACGGCAGCTTTCACAGCATAATTCAGGGGAAGGTACGTGGATTGCCCAGATGCTCCCTACCTTGACGCACGCATAACTTTCATTAGCAACATCCCTGTCCAGATTGGTACCTCTGTTACCATGGACGAATTTATGTTGGTGCATCCTAACACCCCAACTCCATAGTTCACATTCAGTTTCACTTGCTCTTACACATTCTATGGATTTATACTAATATATAATTCCTGGCTGGGTGGCTTGGTTGGTTCATCATGAGGCTCTTGATTTTGGCTCAGGTCATGATCTCAGGATTGCAAGAATGAGTCTTGTGCTGGCTCCGCACTCAACACGGAGTCCGCTTGTCCCTTTCCCTCTGCTCTTCCCTGCACTCCTTCACGATCTCAAATAAATAAAATCTTAAAAAAAAAAAATCTGTGCTCTGCCTGTTCATCCTTCCTTCCCCTAAACCCAGGCAGCCTCTGATGTTTTCCATGTTTCCATAGTTTTTCCTTTTCCAGAATGTCAGCTGGTTGGAATCCTATCATAAGCCACCTTTTGAGATCAGCTTCTTTGACTTTATAACACGCGTCTAATGTTCCTCCCTGTCTTTTCAAGTCCTGACAGCTTGTTTCCTTTCAGTGCTGA
The DNA here is from genome assembly GCA_004024625.1 of Mellivora capensis. Classification (NCBI taxonomy): domain Eukaryota; kingdom Metazoa; phylum Chordata; class Mammalia; order Carnivora; family Mustelidae; genus Mellivora; species Mellivora capensis. The sequence continues at coordinate 57,492 of PISX010001998.1, read as the reverse complement.
ATGATATTCCATGCTGTGGACAGACCAGTAGTTACTTCTCCATTCACCCACTAAAGGACAACTTTGTTGCTTCCACATTTAGACTCATTGTTTATATGCTTTCATTTATTCCTGTCGTAAATATTACTCTAGGCTAAAAGCGTTAGGATGAGACCCCAGACACTGTTGGTTTCACTGATTTTGTTCTATTTAAATTTTAAAAGCTTGTCTTGTGTTGCCATGGTGATCTTGGCGATGCAATCAATTACAGGTTATATGACAAACTCTCTTAAGCAGAGTTTACAGGGTATCTTTGGAGGATGCTAAGAGAACAGAAGACTGAAACTGGAGAGTAGAAATGACACAGTAATAAGCATCTAATGTAATATGTCTTTAGACACATCGCCTGCAGGGCCACATATCTGACTCTCATTCTTCGGTGAAGATATGGCTTGTCTCAACACCTGCAAAAATCGCTGTAAGGCAGAATTACGGAGTCATCTGAGGGCTTGCCTTTGGAGGAGTGGAGAACCCTTATTAATTTGCTCCATTAATCACCAGTGCCGATCTCATGAAGCTGCTGCTGGGGTCTGACTCTTCCAAACAGTTTCTGCTTTCAAAGCCAATACTGGAAACACTGATGTCAATAAAACTAATCAAGCTGATCGACTGCTGCGAATAGTGTGCCCTCAAAAAAAAAGTCCCTAAGTCCGTGAATCAATACTGAGGTCAACTAGTAAAACTAAGATTTCACTCTGTTGCAGACATAGAGTTTAGGAGATGCTTCCCAGAGACGTACAAAACTAGACTATGTGAGAAAACCAAGACAGAGCACAGACTGTCCTGGATAACAAGAGGAGACAGAAGAAGATAGAAAAGAAGCATGTCCACACCATGACTCCCTGTTTCTTTCTCCCAGCCAGCATTCTGCATATAAGAACGAAATGGGGAGAGAGCTGGTCAAGGTTTACCAGTAAGACTGGCCTTGGAGGAGCTACGGTGGGATCAGACAAGGCAGAGTGGAGTTCTCAGACGGGTCTGGGATGCATATTTAATCTGCAAACTAAGGCATCATGGTAGCAGAGTTTGATAATTGGCTGAATTTGAATCCTCGTATAATCTCTGAAGAAGATACATGAGCCTCCAATGATAACCTCAAATAACTGTGTATACATACATATTAGTTAGTACTTATTATGTATATTAGATAATACCATATATAACTATACAATTATATATAGATCATTAGTTAGAACTAGTATATCTATTGTAATATATAGTATTACATGAGTTTATAGGTACATAATAGAATATATATTATATAATCACATTAGTTGCTAGTTATTATTTATATATTTATGATATATAACTATATATGATATATATAAAATATAAGTTTGGTATAGGCTAAATAAATGGATATTTATATATTATATATTTTAATATTTAATATGCCTCATATTTTATATATTTATATATTATATAATATTATTTTTATTTTTTATTTTAATTTTTTAAAAAGAATTTATTTATTTATTTAACAGACAGAGAGAGAAGTCCCAAGTAGACAGAGAGGCAGGCAGAGAGAGAGGGGGAAGCAGGCTCCCCACTGAGCAGAGAGCCCGATGTGGGGCTCAATCCCAGGACCCCAAGATCACAGCCTGAGCCAAAGGCAGAGGCTTTACCCACTGAGCCACCCAGGCGCCCTGTTTATATAGTATTATTTAAAATATTAGTTATTAATTATGGCATATCTAGTATATATAGTTATAATCATATGTCATGATTACTAATATGTACTACTAAGTGAAAATATGTATTAATATATTAATACTTACAAAAATATGCAATATAAGCATATGTTTATATTAAAAATGATATTATATATCATTATATAACATATAAGCATATGTTTATATTAAAAATGATATTATATATATAAATAAAAATATATTAAAAAAGTTATTTGTCATAACTAGTAATAACAGATACATATTAACTAGTTATATATGTTATTATAGTATAATTATAGGCATATGTCATTGTTACTAATGATAAATACATATTACTAATATGTAACAACATATACGTATATATGTATATTTAGTAATATATCTTATATATGGTAATATATCATATATAGTCATATGTCATTAATGACACATATTACTATGTATTCTTATATTAATATATATTAATAAAATATATTACTAATACTTAAGTACATATGTATATATGTGTATATAGTAATATGTATATTATACTAACATATGCAGTCATATGTATGCTAGGTACTATATAAACTACTAATATATATCCACTAAAAACTAATAACTTATTTAATATTTAAGGTTATTTCCGGAGGGATTTTTAAACCCAAGTGATTTTTAAACATTTTAAATGCATATAAGAAGTCATAGCATGAAGTCTTCCTTTGTAGAATAGAAAAAGAGAATCCTAATGCTATAGAAATGGGCACTCAGGCTTGCAATAAAATTCCATCAACAGCATCATGTGAGGATGAACGTCTGCTTAAGTTCAAATATTCCTTAGATGGATATAAAGTTGATATGCTAGGAACAACTGCATTGGGTTATCCTTGTTTTGAAGAAGTTGTTTTAAAAACGCATTGAACCGTGAGAGACTATGGACTTTGAAAAACAACCTGAGGGGTTTTGAAGGGGCGGGGGGTGGGAGCTTAGGGGAGCCAGGTGGTGGGTATTAGGGAGGGCATATATTGCATGGTGCACTGGGTGTGGTACAAAAACAATGAATACTGTTATGCTGGAAAGAAGTAATAAAAAAATTTTTTATTAAAAAAATGCATTGAAAACTATGCACGAAATTACGTCATGAAACACAAAAGAGGTAAAGCAATGTTTCTAAAGATATTATTTTATATTAAATTTAAATGCATGCTACTTAATTAGGGATTCTACAGTTTCATCTAATTCCCTAAATATTTATATATTCAAATTGCATAAATTTATTTTTAAACTTCTTGCATCGAAACGATTAGACATCTCCCTGGTCCAAAATTGAGGTTCCTTATTGATGCCCTCTGTGAGCCAGGTAAACCTGTTCTGAGAGAATAAAGATGAATTTAAAATTTGGATACTGCATTAAAAGACTTCTTACTAATGACAGAGAGATGGCGTAAAGACATAATTTTTTATTAATATGATGGGTTAGATAGAAAGGTAGAGAGCTAAAGAACTACAATATGGGTTTGCAAGAAGAGCTACTTGTTGATTGGAAGGAATAAGTGGTATGACCAATGGCTATTGAGAGAAAATCAGGAATCAAGATGATATGGAATTGCATTCCCAGTAGATGAAGCCCTACAAATTAATCAGGGACACTGAAATGGTGTGGAGTTGGAGGTACCATGAGTTTTTTTGTGTTCCTTGACCTTGTGATAAGCACAAAGGGCATGGAATTGAGGCTTGAGAAGTGCCCAGATGCGAGGACACAAGAGCCCTCTGTATTCCAGGAGGGAGTTTATACAATATTTTTTCCATTAAGGGTGTTTAATTTGCTGATTCTAGTTGCTGTATAATATCCCATTGTATGAATATCCCAGTTTATTTGCCCATTCTACTGATGACGGATATCTAGGCTGCTTCTGGTTTTTGCTTATTACCAGCAACATTCTTGTACTTGTCTTTTGATGAATGTACAGAAGGGAATCAGAACATGCCACCCCAAAATATGTCCCTTTGGCGTAGGGATTATTTTCAGGTGAAGGCATTTGATATACAGCCGATGCATAGTAGTGTGCATTTAAGGTTCCATCATGTCTTTTCATGGCTCATTAGCTCATTTCTTTTGAGCCCTTAATATATATTCCATTGTCAATATCTAGCAAGGCAATGGCTTACTTACCCTACTCAACTACTGATTGATATCTTGGTTATATCCAAGTTTTGGGAATGATAAAATAGAGCTATAAAAATTTGTATATTGGTTTCTGTGTAGAGCTGTTTTCAGCTCTTTGCGTGAATACCAAGAAGTGTGATTGTGGAGTCTTATGTAAAAGTTTCTTTAGTTTTGTAGGAAACCACCAGCCGGTCTTCTCAAAGCGGCTGTACCATTTTGCATTTCCACCATCCCTGAATGAGAGTTCCTGTTGCTCCAAATCCTCACCAAAATTTGGTGCTGTCAGTGTTCTGGAGTCTGGTCATTCCCATATCTGTGTCGTGGTATCTCTTCTTTTGCTTTGTATAATTTCCCAGATGACATATGGTTGGGAGTGTGGTTTCATATGCTTATTTGCCATCTTCATGCCTGTCTTGGTGATGTGTTTTTGACCCATCTTTCTATTGGGTTTTTTGTTTACTTATTAAGTTTTATTGTTTAGTGTTTATGAGTTTATTATTGTTTATGAGTTTTAAGAGTTCTTAGTATATTTTGGAAAACAGCCCTTTATCAGATATGACTTTTGTGCACATTTTCTCCCAGTCTGTGACTTATCTTCTCATTCTCTTGATGTCATCTTTCACTCAGTAGGGTTTTTTTTTTTTTTTAATTTTAATGATGTCCTGCTTATCGATTCTATCTTTGTGGACTGTGTGTTTAGTGTGAGATCTGAAAAGTCATCACCACACCAAAGGTATCTAGGTTTTCTCCTACATTATCTTCTAGGAGTTTTATCATTTTGCATTTTACCTTTAGACCTATAATCCATTTTGAGTTAATTTTCATGAAGGGTGTAATGTTTGTCTCTAGATTCATTGGTTTTGCCTGTGACCGTCCACTCGTTGCAACACCATTTGTTGAAGAGATTGTCTTTGCTTCATGACGTTGCTTCTGCTCAGATCAGTTGGTCTGTATTCATGAGGTCTGCTTCTCGACTCCCTTTCTGTTCCATTGATCTGTGGGTCTATTCCGTCACCAACACCACACTGATTAGCCTTTTTTTTCTTTGTTGTCACCTTAGAATAAGTCTTGAAACTGGACAGCATGAACCCTCCAGTTTTGTTCTTCAGTACTGTATTGGCTATTCTGGGTCTTTTGCCTTTCCATATGAACTTTAGAATCAGTTTGTCCATATTCATAAAATAACTTGTTGAGATTTTGATTAGGATTAAATCAAATCTATAGATCAGGTTTGAAAGGAGTAGCAAATACTAACTCTTTCTAATAATTATCATGGACTATGCCTCCTTTGGTCTACTTCTATGATTTTACTCATCAGAGCTTTGTAGTTTTTGTCATATAGATCTCGTACATGTTTTTTCAGATGTATACTGAGTATTTTATTTTTGAAGGCTAATAAAGTGATATTTTGTTTCTAATTTTAAATTGCATTGGTTCATAGGAAAACAATTGACTTTTGTATATTAACATTATATCCTACAACCTTGTGATAATGGCTTTCTGATTGCAGAATTTTTTTATTGATTACTTTGGATTTCCTACATAGGGATTCATGTCATTTGTGAAGAAACACAGCATTATGTCTGGCTTCACAATCCAGATACCCTTTATTTTATTTCATTGTCTTACTACATTTGGAAGAACTTCCATTCTAATGCTAAAAAGCGGTGGTAAGAGGGATGTCCTTGCCTTGTTTCTTGATTTTAATGGGAAAGCTTTGAGTTTGTCATCATTAAGTATCATGTTACTAGCATGTTTTTCGTAGATGGTCTTTATCAAGTTGAGAAAGTTCTCTTCTATTCCTAGTTCACTGAGAGTTTTTACCATTAATTGGCATTGGATTTGGCCAAATGTATTTATTGATAAAATACTTTACTTTTTCATTCTGAATGTATATATTTCCTGACCATGAAAATCTATTAGTGGTTTCTACTACTTGAGCCTCTAAATGAATCTGGATAACAATATTATTTTTGTAGAGAAACACAAAAGTACAATGTTTTATTTTAAACATGCTATGTGGATCTTAACTCTAGAGAACACACTGATGGTCACGAGAGGGGAGCTGGGGGGAGGATGGGTAAAATAGATAAGAGGATGGGGCACCTGGCTGGCTCAGTCCATGGGACATCTGGCTCTTGGTCTTAGCTCAGGTGTTGATCTCAGGGTCATGGGTTCAAGCCCTGAATGAGGCTCTACACTGTGGAGCCTAGTTTAAAAAAAAAAAATAGGTGATGGGAGTAAGGAAGGCATTTGTGATGGGCACCCAGTTAGGTATGGAAGTATGGAATGACTAAGGTGTGCACCTGAAACTAATTCTATATTGTATGTTAACTAACTGGAATTTAAATAAAAAGTAAGTAATCATATGGGCAGTATCACTACCAATAAATACCCAAGGTCTTGGTGTATTATGCCTATATACAGCCTCTTTATATTTGTACCTAGTTCTGTGCAGCCAAAATACAGAATATCCAGTATACAAATATGACTACTTTGGGTGTATTTAAAAGATCAAAGACACAGACGCCTGCACTCTTTCTCTCTACTTCAAAAGTGATTCTGGCTTTTTTTAACATTTCCAAAAGTAATACTTCCTGACAGTGTTTTGAAATGAATGGGGCTTGTCAAAATCATGCCTGTTTTATGTCAGACACCTGTGGTTTCTCAGCACTAAAAACAGCACTTCACCTAAGAGAATTCTAAACTTCAGAATAAACTTCCCTGAATAACATTTTATGGTAGGATTGCAGTTTCTCAAAACTAAGGAAATTCTTTTAATCCCCTATTTATACTGCTTGCTTCAGCAGCACATCTATCATTCCACTATTGGTAATCCATATCATGATGCAACTAAGAGTTTTGTAAATTTATTATTATACCTAAAATAAACAGAACATCATTGTTATTTTTTCCTTAGGGGGATCTGCAAAGTAAAAATCCTATACATCATAATTATTTCTTTTATTAAGTTCATGATTAGATATTTTGGACCCTTTAGATTTTTTTTTCCTCCTAAAACCAGTTACCAATATCAAAAATAAGCTATGACATAATCAAAATTGGAGACCACTTTCTCATCTTGGTATTGCTTGGATTTCAGCCTCATTTAATGGGATGACACAATTGGAAAATATTTCCTTCTCCTCCTAGAAAGCCACAATATGGATCTGTTATTGACTCTTTATTGTATTAGAGATGCAGACAAAATAGGAAATGGTGCAAAGCTTTGTAATCAATGGAAGTTGCTATTTTAGTAATCAGGTGACATGCAAAACCCTCCAGTTTTGTTGTTAACCCATATGGGTGTAATGCAATACTGAGTTAAGTCAGTTGTAAGAGAAATGGTAAGAACTGTGTTCATATGTTCATGTTTTCCTTTATTTATTGCACAAGTGTTTCAGGCAGAGTGCTGAATATAGTTTAAAGATGATCACAACAGATATCCTTACCCTTGGAAGCGGGGTCTTATATTTTATTAGAAGACACAGACAACAAAGAATAGAATAAATGAAATAAACAGTATTTTAGAAGAATAGAATGGAGTACAGGTGCTATTAAAACAGTTGATGTAGAGCGATTAGTCTGTGTTGAGAAAAGTCTTGGGGATGTGCCCAAGTGTGGAGACAAGGATGCCAGCAGAAACTCATGGGAACAAAGATGGCAGCTCAGAGTAGGAGAGAGCTGAGGAATTTGGTCAAAAGTTGTATGTGATTCTTGGTGTATGTTAACTGTTTAGCTAAAGGCCTTCATCTAATGGATAAGATGTAGGCTATGAAAGAAAGGGAGTAGACAGGAAGATCTCCATAGTTTTCCTAACCTGTCAGTGGTTCTTAATTTCAAGAGCTCACAGGCAAACTCAAAGCCCACACTTATATAACACTCTATGTGGGGATCCTTTTGAAATCAATAGTTTTCAAACATGAAGAGATGATAGTTTTGTAAAATATCAGTATTTAATCACAGGTATCATTGCAATTTGGTGTTAGTTCAAATAAAGGTATTTCACTTTAAAGCATCATGAATCTTCCCCTTGCATTTCAGGGTTACACTCTAAAAATTCTCTTCAATTGTATTGTAGAGAGCTTTGATTCTGAGATTGATGAAATCAATGCGACCTTGCAATTTAATTAAATTCAAGCAAAACTAGTGAGAGAGGTTCTGAAGAGAAAGTTAAATATGCATTTGCAATATTTGAGAGGCAAATTGGCTTTTATTAATACTTGAAAATATGCAGATCCTTTGTTCAGAAAAAAAAGGCTTATTAATATTATTTCTGGTTTGGTTTCCTTTTTTTAAACTAAAATTCCTACTTAAACAATATCAAGAAAATTTCAAACATTGTATATCCTTTAATTATTCCAGTGTTACAAATGAAGGAAATACTTTTGTAAGTAAGAAGATTAAGGCAAAAATACATTGAAAAACTACTAGGTTTTGTATATATATATATACAAAAGTAGTTTATATATATACAAAACCATCTATAAACCAGGCAGGGAAAAAATAAATAAAAATTTTAAAAAATCGTGCTACACCATCATATGATAATTTCCATAGATATAAGCCATGCATACATCTCCCAGAACTCCACACACTTTTATAGCTTGGGAGAAGCTGCTTCTGTGCTCCTGAGAGTTACCCTCTATGTCAAGAAAATCCTATGCCTCAGCTAAATCATTTGGGTTTGAACATCTGATAATATGCCAACAATATGGGTCACATTGCTCATCACTAGGTAATAATAATCAAGAAAATGCAACAACAAGAGTATAAAATTAGATTATAAACTTCTAATTAGGGGGTTCCTGGCTGGCTTAGTCAGTAGAACACACAACTTTTGATCTAAGAGTGGTGAGTTCAAGCCCTACCTGGAGCATGGCACCTACTTAAACAAAGAAAAAACCCTCTGGTTAGAAGAAATAATGCATGCAGGTAGAATGAATCAGTTTTTTGTTTTTCTAATACAAAGACCTCCCTGAATAACTTCAAAATAATATTTCTCTCCTAACCAACACCAAATCCGTATGAACAAAATGAAAATCAACCAACTTATGTTGCTAACACAGCATGAAAAACAAAAATCAGAACAACAACCTAGAAAATTGTATTGGCCCTTCATCTCTGTTTTCTACTCCAAGGAGATTTCAATAGATAGTCATCTGTACTGAAAAAGCATTTCCAGGGGAAACGATAATGAATTCATAGCAACAGGTCAAAGAGAGTGATCAAGGTCTTTTTTTTTTCCATCCAGAGTTCCCCTGAATTTTTGGTGTCCTGTAAGAATTTTAAAACATACATAAAATGTGTTAGGTATGTATTAAAATATATAGGAAATTGTAAATGAAATATGTAACAGGGACATGTTTATAAAATCATGCCACACCTTCCCTATGACCCTGCCATTGCACTACTGGGTATTGACCCCAAAGATACAGATGTGGTGAAAAGAAGGGCCATCTGTACTCCAATGTTTATAGCAGCAATGGCCACGGTCGCCAAACTGTGGAAAGAACCAAGATGCCCTTCAACAGACGAATGGATAAGGAAGATGTGGTCCATATACACTATGGAGTATTATGCCTCCATCAGAAAGGATGAATACCCGACTTTTGTAGCAACATGGACGGGACTGGAAGAGATTATGCTGAGTGAAATAAGTCAAG